>JAJPUD010028554.1:0-14600 GCA_023553655.1 Myrmecobius fasciatus
AAGAAGAAGAAGAAGAAGAAGAAGAAGAAGAAGAAGAAGAAGAAGAAATAGGGAAAAGACGATATAGGAGCAGAGAAAAGAGTCCATGGGGACACCAGTTTTAGGAAAGGGGATAGAGGGTAGATGCATTGATGTCCACTCACTTGAAACCTACCTTGACTTGGAACATTTTTATTGTTTATTAATTCTCATTTTATTTTGTATTAGGTTTATTGGGTAGTCTTTTGGGATTAAAAATTAATTCTAATGCTGAAGTGTCTCCAGTGTGTAATTTTAAAAAGGCGTGAAGATGGGTGCTTCCAAAATTATAAGACTTTAAAGTAGAAAAGAACATACAAGCGTATTTATTCCAATCATACCTGAGCAGGAATGCCTTCTACAATTTCCTGACTAGTGATTACTCAGCTATTTGTTGAAGATATTAAATGAATGGAATTTCATCACTTCCCAAAGCATATTTTTCTACTCTTAGTTCTTATCCTTAAGAAATTTGTTTGATTTTTGTTTTTATTGTTGTTGTTGTTGTTATTTTTTCCTCTTACATCAAGCCTAAATCTGCCTTTGCAGCATCCATCCATTGTTCATTGGTCTGCACTCTGGGGTCAAGCAGAACAAAGCTAATTTCTCTTCTACATAGCATCCTACAAATATTTGAAGACAGTTCCCAAGTCCACCCTTGAAGGTCTTCTTTTCTCCAGGATAACAACACACTATGATCTGCAGTTCTTGTCCTACCCTTCTTCTGGAGTTGGTTCAGTTTGTCAATATTCTTTATTAAATGTGACACCAAAGTCTAAATGTCACACTCCTGATGTGGTCTGAACAGGACGGAGTACTGAGGGACAATTACCTTTCATTTTTAGGAAAGACCAAACACTACAGGTTTCCTCTGGACTTTGTTTTTGGGGAAAGCTGGTATTAATTTTTGTTTTTAAAAAAATCCTCCCAATTTTGTATAGAGGGAACTCTGGAGTCATCCCCTTTAGAGAACCTGGCCAAGGATGCAGCAGGAGAATTCATAGTCTTTTCTTCCTAATTCAGGTTCATTTCTCTACTGAACTAACCTTACCTGGTACCATGGAGGCTCTTGGTGTCAGAAAAGTGCATTTTTGAAGTTGGCCTGGAGGCCAGAGATTTCTGAATATTTGAGCTCCTTTGGTGTTGTCTTGTTGAATGAATAAGCGGGTATATATATATATATATATATATATATACAGAGAGAGAGAGAGAGAGAGAGAGAGAGAGAGAGAGTGTGTGTGTGTGTGTGTGTGTGCTTTCTAGAGCCCCTACACTGGGATGCCAAAATATACCATCTGGACTAGCTCTCTGGAGGATCACAAGACTAGCCCCAGTCCTTGGTCTTAGTGGAGGAGTGATGAAGCTAAGACCCATGAGGATGGTCAAAGACAGAGTCCATTTATTTCAAGTCCTCTCAGTCCCTAAATACCTTAGTACAATTACATCACTACAGCACACTGAGCAAGAGCTTATTATAAGCATCCTACTATTAATATGTAAATGCCTCTTACCTGTAAGTATCTCTGCTTCAAGGGGAACACAGGTGGTCATGCCCCACCCCTGATTTCTCAGGAAAGCTGAGATGCTCCAAGGGCAGATAAGAACTGAACCAGATGTTGTCAAAAGGTTGCCTTTGGGCTAAAAGGTCTTATACCTCACCAAGAGTTCCTCCACTGTCTGTGGCTCTCTCTCTTTCTCTCTGTCTCTGTCTCTTTCTGTCTCTGTCTCTTTCTCTCTCTCTCTCTGTATATATATATATATATATATAGATAGATAGATAGATAGATAGATAGATAGATAGATAGAAAGATATGTAGATAGATAGATAGATAGATAGATAGATAGATAGATAGATAGATATAGATATAGATACAGATATAGATATATATAGATATAGATAGATAGATAGATAGATATAGATATAGATATATGTTCCGACTGCAGACTCAATGCTCTTTTTGTACTCCAGTTTCTAGTTATATGATGTTGGAGTCATTTTTCTCCTCCTTGTAAAATGAGGCATTTTGGATTGTTTGAGCTCTCAATCTTTTGATATCTCTGAGACTGAGATCTGCTCACTGGCCTTGGTTCTGCCTTTAACTGACAGTGACTTTAGGCAAGTCGCAAAAGTATACTGTGCCCTCATCTGTCAAATGCAGATGATCCTCTCTCTGCCTTCATCCCAGTGATGTTATAAATGGTAGATGTTAAAAATGCTAAATAAATGTGGGGTGCTATTATCATCATTGTAGGCCTCATTTCTCTTAGGCAAATATTTCCTCTCTCAGGAGCTCTACCATTTAAAAACCACTGTTTTGTTGGCACACTCCATTTTCCCTAACAAATAGTGATTTTTTTTTTTTTTTTTGCTGCTTGTAATGGCTAGAGAGTCATTAGGAAAATGGTAAGGAAGACAAAGGCAGAGGAAAATATCTAATAAACTCATTGAGGCCAGCCCAGCAAGGTCACTGGACTCATAAATTGGAAATAAGAATGAATCCAGGGATCTAGAGAAGCTGACTTGGAAATATGAAGTTCTTGGTTTGTAGCCCATCTGGGTTATCAGTGTACATAAGATCATCTATCTCTATTAGGCTTCACTGAGTATATTTTTCACCTGTAATGTCAAAAGAGTTAGTTGATGTGAGCCAGCAAAGGTAAGTGAGGGCAAATGGACATGGGGACAATCTTGCCATCCAGCAGGGACAGTCAGATGTTAGAGTTTAAAGTCCTTGAAAGTTCATTCTTTCTGTTTGTGGCAGCCTTTTTTGTAGTGGCTAGAAACTGAAAATTGAATGGATGCCCATCAATTGGAGAATGGCTGAATAAATTATGGTATATGAATGTTATGGAATATTATTGTTCTGTGACAAATGACCAGCAGGATGATTTCAAAGAGGCCTGGAGAGACTTGCATGAACTGATGCTGAGCGAAGTGAGCGGAACCAAGAGGTCATTATACACGGCAACAACAAGACTATATGATGATCAATTCTGATGGACATGGCTCTCTTCAACAATGAAATGTTTCAAACCAGTTCCAATTGTTCAGTGAAAAAAGCCATATACACCCAGAGAGAGGGATGTGAAATATGGCCCACAACATAACATTTTCATGCTCTCGATTGATATTTGCTTGCATTGTGTTTCCTTTCTCTGATTTTTCTTTCTTGTAGATACAATTTTTCTTGCACAACAATGATAAGTGTGGAAATATGTATACATATATTCGATTTCTTAAGTATTTTAACATAATTAACATGTAGTGGATATCCTGCCATCTAGGGGAGGGGTGGGGACTAGGGGGGAAAAATTTGTAACAAAGTTTTGTAAGGCTCAATGTTAAAAAATTACCCATAAATATGTTATGCAAATAAAAAGCTTTAATAAAGCAAAATAAATAAATAATAAGTTCATTCTTTCTATCTAGCACTGTGCCCAGAACAAAGTAGGCACTTGTTTAAAAAAAAAAGTTCTTAATTAAATAATTGATGGGAAATTTAATCCAATTAATAAGCAATAATTAAGCAACTAACAGAAGAGGCATCATGGCAGATGGGATAAAGAACTGGTTTCAGAGTCTGTAAGACCTGGGTATAAGTTCCACCATTGAAATTTGATGGCTGTGTCACCCTGGATGTGTCACTTAATATTTCAGGTCCTCAGACACTTCTCTGAGACGCTAAGTGTCAAAGAAGTTGTATATTGACACTTGTTGAAGGAGTTTCATTATTGGGAATTAATCCAATTAAATCCAGTTTAATCACTGATCTGGATTGAAGCCATGTGTTTATAAACTCTGCTCTATACCAATGAAATGACCATCCCTAAAAGAATTACAAATAGAGAAGAGTGCTAGGGATTTAAGGATGAAAATGTTGAAATCTTTGGCCTAAAGCAGCTAATATTTTACCAGGAGAAGATTGGCGGATTAGGAGGAAAAGCAAGAAGATGCAGTAAGTTCACTGATACTACTTTCTTCTCCAAATCTAAGAGCCTTGGATTAAACTGAATGATTGGGTACTATGGTTTCAGGCAATAGACAACAAGGGTTATCATTCAGGATTGAACATGATCTACCTACTTACCTCTAAAGGGTCTTCTGGCAATGGAGACGATGGGAAAATTCTGATCAGGAGTTATTTTCTGAGGAATTAGCAATAATATTTGCCATGTATTTGACTTTTTTTTTAAACTTGAACCTCCTGTCAGTCTTTCAGAGACTGTGACAGACTTTTTAGGGGTGACTTTTCAGATGAACTTTGAAGGGAGTTAAGGATTTGATCAGGTAGAAGAATGCTTTTCAGGTCTGGGAAACTGCCTTGAAAAGATCTGAAGGAGGGAGGTGAAGTATCATGTACCAGTGTTTGAACAGTTTCTTAAAGCACAATGTGTGAAGGGGAATTATGTGTGATAAGTTTAGAAAAGCATTCAGAACCCATTTCCAAAAGAGCTAAATGCTAAACAAAGGCATTTTTGCTTTATCCTACAAGCAAGATGTAGCCATTGCAGGTTTCTGAAGAGATGAATGACCTGATCAGAATGCTTTATCAATATGTCTGTGGAACAAAGAAAGGATTTAAGAGGGGTAAGGTAAGAGGTAGAGGGACGAAGAAGTAGGCCATTACAATAATACAGAGAGAAGTTACAAGGACTTGAAACTGAGTAGTAGTCTAAGAAAATACAGGGAAAAGATCCTAATTTAAGGTAGAGGGAAAAGACCTAGAGAATGAAAATGTTTAGCCAATAAACTTTGGAGAGATTGTCAAATAAATGTTTATCTTAACTCAATGGAATTAAAATGGAATAATAATCGAGGGGCTAGAGAGAACTAAGGAAGTATATAATTGCTTTCTAGAATGCTTTTCCAGTAGGACAAATCACCAAAATCAGGATTGGTTCAATCAAAGTGGAGACATCTATTCATTTTGTCCATGAAAATAGTATGAAGTGATAAGGAGAAAGAAACAGAGCTAAAGAGAGTCTTAGGTCCAGTATGATCCTAAAATCATAAAATTTCAAGTTAGAAGGGATCATAAAAGCAGTCTTTTCCAATCCTAATATCAAACCCTGCCTTATGAATGAATATTCTTTTACCCTCTTCTGATCAATCACTGAATGTCATAGACAACCCATCCCATATTCAAAAGTTCTCTACATTCTCTAAGTCTCCCCTCTTTTCTATATAGCGGCTTTTAAGATTTTTGAGATATTCTCCTCAGGTTAAACATTTCTTGTTTCTTGAGCTGTCTCTCATATGACATAGCCTTTTGAAGCATCCTGAAACATTGTTTTCTCATGAAAAATATCACTTTTCAAAATATCCTTAGAGTTGTTATATTCATACACAAAAAATACTGTTGTGTTTAAAAAAATATGGAAAGGGCAAGAAACCTGAGAAGATTCATATGACTCAATGCAGAGTAAAGTAAGCCAACCCAGAAGAAGGATGTATACAATAACAGCAACATTATAAAAATAAACAATTTTGAAGACATAATATCTCTAATCAATACAGTGGCCAATTATGATTCCAAAGATTTCATGATGGAGCCTGCTATATTTTTCTTGACAGAGGACAAGGACTCATAATACAGAATGAGAAATACAATTTTTGTGATATGGCAAATATAGACATTTTAGTGACTGATTATACATATCTGTTGTACATTCTTTTTTCTTTTTCTCCCCAATTAGACTATGAGTTTCTTGAGGGAAGGAACTGTGTTTTTGCCTTTCTTTGTATTCCTAGCTCTTGGCACAATACCTGGTACACAATAAATGCTTGATAAATGATTGTTAAATTAATTTTACTTGTTAACAAAAGGAGTGAGAGAAAAAGGAAAAAAAAAATATTTCTTAACTGAAAAACAGTAACAATAACAATAAAATGCTAACATGTCCTCAGGAAAGATAGCATGGTACAATGGTTGGACGACAGCCACGTAATCAGGAATAGTTGGGCCCAAGACCTGTCATTGCCATATCATTTACTGGCTGTATGTCCTGCCAAGACCTTCCATATCTTAGTATCCTCAGACAATTCTCTATCACTGCAACTTGCATAGCAGGTGCTGATTTATTTTGAGAAAGGAAGTCTTCTCATCAGGAATTCTTTACATCAGTGACATCAAACTCATGTAGAAATGGGGGCCACTGAACCATTTGTAAGGATCCTTATAAATCTTACAATTGATTTAGAAAACCACACATGTGTATATATTTCTTCACTTAACATAGCAACACATTAAAAATCAGACAGGAAAAACATTTTAATCTGGTTCAAGTAAAACTCAGGAGTGTTGTGGAATATGTTGTGGAATACCTGCAGCCCCATCATGTTTAAAACCTTTGCTCTACACCAGTGAAATCATGTGTGTGTGTGTGTGTGTGTGTGTGTGTGTGTGTGTGTGTGTAAAATCCTCACCTTCTTTCTCACCTGCCTTCCTTCCTTCTTTCCTCCATTCTTCCCTCCCATTTCCTCTCCCTCTTTCTCTCTGTCTTCCCTTCCTCTCTCCCTCCTCCTTTTTTCTTTCTTTCTCTTTCTTCCCTTCTCTTCTTTTTCTTCTTCCTTCCTTCCTTTCTTCTTTCCTTCCTTCTTTCCCTCCTTTTCTTTCTTCTTTCTTTCTTCCTTTCTTTCTTTCATTCTTTTTCTTTCTTTTTTCCTTCCCTTTTGTCTCTCCTCTTTCTCTGTCTCTATCTCTGTATATCTCTTTCTCTGTGTGTTTCTCTGTTTATGTCTCTTTCTGTCTCTATCTGTGTATCTCTCTCCTCTATGTTATATGACTGTTTTGTTTTTTGCCTTTATCTTTTCAGTACTTAGCACAGTACCTAGCACATAGTAGATACATCAGACATGCTTGTTGGAATGTAAGCCCTTCCAAGGCAGGGGTTTTGTTGTTGTTGTTGTTTGTTTTTAACACTAGAAGCTAGCACAGTGTCTTACCCTTAGGGGATTCAATAAATGCTTATTGATTGACAGTTGATAGGCAGAAAGAGGGAGCACCCTCCTACTTGACAAATAGTGAATTTCTCCCAATGCTACACAACTCTCTTAAAACTGAGAAAAGAATTCAGTCTCCCTGTCTCATTATTCCAATGTTTCTTGCATTTCATCACTCAGATACCCTAATAATGGCCCTGTTCCTAAGACCAGGGAGTTAAATTTGTGGAATCATGACTGGAGAAACTCATTTGAAAGAGATACATCTGGTTTGTTGGGCAGCAAGTTGCCCATCTCTGGAAGATTTCAAGCAAATGTTAGAGGACCATTTGTTGAGAATGTTGCTGACAAGATTACAGAATTGAGCTGAGGTTAGATTAGATGGTCTCTAAGGTTCCTTCTGGCTTACCATATATGAAAACCCTGCAAAGTGTGGTAAATCGACAGATTCCAATAAGTTGGAGGCTGCCTCTGGCTTTCCCATCGTGTCTGTCGCTGTTCATTGTCACAGCTATAAGTAATAGAGAAGTAGATGCAGCAGCAACTGGGGAAGGACACAGTAGAACTATATTAAAAGCAGAGGCAGAAGGGAGGAGCCAACTGACTTTCCTTAGCATAGATTCATTTTTTCCAATGTCTGTTTCCTCCACTCAATCTTCAGTGGATAATAGCCAGAGCCCAAGGAGGGATTTCATTTTGAACAATAGAAATATAACAAAAAGAGAAGTGGGAAAAGGACAATGAGGACACATTATGGGAGGAGGGAGATGAGACGAGTTTAATAACACTATTTGGTTCCTTTGTCCTTATGTTTCCAAGGACTGTTGGATCCACTGTCTCATTTACCCTCAATGACAACCCTGTGATGGGTAAGTCAGATGCAAAATAGATTGCTGGTTTTTGAGATGAGGAAGCTAAGGTTCAGAGTTGTTGAAGGTCAAGTGATTCCAGGTTGTCCTGCAAGGTCACAACTGACCAAGGACAAGAACTTGGACCTCCTAACAAGTATGTCTTTTGAACAATTTTATTTTACGTCTTCTATAGAAAACCAGTGGGATGGATTGCCAGGATTGTTGTGAGTTATAATTACACATTTCCACAATAGGAAGAAACCTTAGAGAACTTCTCATCTAAATCAAACACAAATTCTGCTTATGGCATCCTTAGCCAGTAATCATCCAGCATCCTCCAGTAATGGTGGATTCATTACCAATTGTCCCCCTCTACAGCCCTCCAAAGAAGCTTATTCTAGTAGTCGACAATAGAAAAAAAAAACAAAAACAAAAACAAAAAACAAAACTCTTGATCAATATCTAATACTAGTGATGAAATACATGAGCAGGCAATGAATGAAATATATTCAATCCCCAGCTCTATAATGAATTAGGAATTATGCTTGGCCAAAATGCTCCTTCTGACTTAGCCTCTCCTTAGCTCAGCCAAGTATCAGGCTCCCAGAAGCAGGGTGGAGCAGAAGGGGATCAGTGCTGAGCACTGTGGGAGGGAGGAAATGTGTGGATCTCTATTTGAAAGCTTATTTGCATATCCCTGTGAGAGACAACAGTTCTAAAGATAGAAATAACCAATAGCTCATATTGACTTAACCCTGCAATAGAAGGAACACTGGATTTGAAGAACTTGGGGTCAAATTCTCTCTTTGTCCATTGTGACCTTGAGCTAGCCATTGATTGACCTTTGAGCCTTAATTTCTTCATCTGTAAAATGAAGGATGTAACCTAATAGACTTTGGCTATGATCCTATTATCCTGGAATTTATGATTCTGGAGGAAGTAGGGTGCAGTGACTAGAATATTATGCTTGGAGTCAGGAATATTTGAATTAAAATCAGATTTCAGATACTAGTTGTGTAAGCTTGAATAATCACCTGGCTTTGTTCACTCTCAGTTTATTCATATACAAAATGCAAATAATGATCAAACCTGCATCCTAGGGTTTTTGTGAGGATCAACTGAAATAATATAAGTAGAGTGCTTTGCAGGTATTAAAGTCCTTAGGTTGTCCCAAAGTCTTAGTACAGTCTGAAAAAATGTTGCTTATTATTATTAATCCAAATTTTCCCAATGCCTTGCATAAATTATTTTACCATTCTCATGAATCCCATATTATTGTCATCCCCATTTTACAGGTAAGGTGAATGTCTAAGTAGTTTGCCCCCAGTCACACAGATAATGTCAGATCTTCTGACTGAGCCCATAATGCTCTTGCTACAGATTCATGTATTTTCTCCTGAATTTGAACTGGAAGAGACTCCTCATGCAATCTAGTCTAATCCATATGGAAAGGATTCTCTCTATAGCATGTATGACCAATGGTCACCCATTCTGGGTATGAAAAGTACCAATGAATGAGAATCTACCATCCCTAGTTTCTATTCCATTTTACTATTGTTCTAATTGTTAAGACTTATCTTTCTTTATCTTAAGCCTATTTTTTAACTCTTTGGAACTTCTACCTATTGCTTCCAATTCAGCCTTCTGGTATCAGAAAGAACATGTCTAATTTCTTTTCCATCTACATCTTCCATTTGCCCTTTCCCCCAATTTCCTCTTCTCCATTATCCAAAATACTGTAGTTCTCTAAGCAAATTTTCCATATGGCCTCAACTGGAAGTCTGTCACTATCCTGGTCATACTTAGGATAGTCTCCAACTCAACAGTGACAGATGGCCTTGGATATGGCCCTTCCAAGGTGGTTTCACCAGAGTGGCTAACAAAAGATGTATCATCTCTTTCTTCCTGAAAGGTGCAACTCTCAATGCAGTCTGGACTCACATTATGTCCCTTGTACCCAATTAAAATGTTGATTTATCCTAAACTCCCAGTCTCCTAAAATCATAAAGTTTTGTAAGATTGTAGTCTAGCCTTACCTCCTCTCATCTTATATTTGGAAGGATTTTTTTTTTTCCTAAAAGGAAATATTTTGTTGATATTCTTTGTTTCTACATCACCTGCATCTCCAACACATAACTCTCTCCTTTTCCCTGACCTGGAGAACTATCCTTTAGTCAGCAGTCAATCAACAAACATTTAACTATTGACTTTGTAAAGAAAGGCAATAACAATTCCTGGTCTCAAGAAGCTTACAGTGTGAATGGGGAAGACAACATTCAAAGAATTACATATAAATAAGGGAAAGTTGGAGATAGTCTCAGCGGGGAAATCCTCCTCTTCAAGGGACTTGGGAAAGGCTTCCTGAGAAGGTGGGATTTTATCTGGGACTAAAAATAAATTATGTAAACCAGGAGATTAGAATGAGAGCATTCCAATGGGGGGAGGGAGAGGGAGGAGCAAAGAAAATGCATAAAATCTAAAGATTGAATGGCTTGAACACTTGCAACCCATTGGTATTTAAAATGTACTGATAGCCTAGTTAAGAGATATTTGTTCATTTATTGGAGATAATTGGGTTAAATGATTTACCCAGGGTCATAAAGCTATTAAGTATCTGAGGCTGAATTTGAATTCAGGTCTTCTGCCCCAATTAAGTGATATTTAGAGAAAAATCATTAAAAAGAATGTTGTTTGTCATGCAGATAAGTGCTGGAGTCTATGGTCTCAAAAATTCTCTTGAGTCTGATTTAGTGAGCCTCCTGTAGCTAGAAACAGAAGGAACCTATGACATCTAATTTCAGCTATATAAGAACCCATCCACTGTCAAAGATCTTAAACATCATATGATGAAGGTTGTCTTAGTGAGTTGTCATGATTGAAAAATTCATTCCCTACCCCTTTTATCACCTAGGTGATGACCCTTTTTAGACTTGGCTAGAATTGGTCCATACAGGAGAAGGCACAGCCCCTCAGAAAGAGTTGCCAGACAAAAATGGCCATAGTTAATAATGTAAATTCCTTGAGAGCATGGGATGTTTTGTGTCTGTATCTACATATAGGAATTTCTCAATAAATGCTGTTGAGTGAACAAATAAATGAATGAAAAATGAATTAATGAGTAAATGAATGAATAAGGACCTCAATAAGTTACTTGAAGGCAGAGTCTGTTTTACATATGTCTTTGTATTCCCTGTGCCTATGTTCTACATTATAGAAAATTAATATTTCTTGTTCAGTAGTTGAACAAAGGAATGAGTGAATGAATGAATGAAAAAAAGCCTGGATAGAATATAAGTTGCTTGGGGAATGGATCACTTTGCATTTTTTTGAATTTCGAGGACTTTATACTATATAGACATATAGTAAATGCATAATATTTGCTAAATAAATTGATATTGAGAAACATATTATTGGAAAATGAATTTTGGACATATACTCTATATGGTCTCTTCCTTGCCCAGCTAATTGGTACACTTTCCTGACATCTCTCATTCTATTCTTAAACCTTTTTCTCTTAAGACAGATGAGGAGAATGCTTAAATAATCCTTATTACTAACTTCTTTGCATCAGAGTGAAAAATGGAATTCAGCAGTTCATGTGGCTCATGAATATAATAAACTATTCATTAGCCACAAGAAACCCTGCATATGATGAACATAGAAAAGCATGGGAAGATATTTAATGAACTGATGCAAAGTGATATAAGCAGAATCAGGAAAATAACAGAGACCAGGACTATAACAATGGAAACAGAAAGAACAATTACAAAATAATCCAAATGGAATACTGTGAAATTATAACATCCAACCTTGAGTAGAAAGAAGAGATAGGAGAAGGGGTCTTTGCAGGCATAAGGGACTGTGATGTGGAATACTTCATATAATGTCAGACTTTGATATTTAGGTAGTTTTTTTTGGAGATGATTTTCCCTCCAATTCTTTGTGACAAAGGATAGCTCTTTTTGTATGGAAGAATAGGGTACATTGAGAAATTTAGGTGATAGAAAAACATAAGAACACCATAAACTTTTATTTCAAAAAATAGAAAAATAAGACACACTTGAAGCAGCTCTCCTGATCCAGGAAGCTTGTTCACACCACTTGTGGAGATCCCCTCCCCGTCCCCCAGAATAGCAGCAATTGTCACCATTCCCAGGGATGCTCCTCTTCAACATTTTCATTCCATCTGACTGGCAGAAGGGAAGGAGGGTAAGGAGGTAGGAAGGAAAGGGTGGGGGGGATCCAATTTCCAAATTTGTAGCAATGCTTTGAGGTGGGAAGGGGGAAGACAGGCAGGGAGGAAGATTCGTGAGCTTTCTGTTTCTTTAAATAAACTGATGACATCTCCTCAGAGGCCCTTTTCCATGATAAGAAGTCATGTGTGGGAGCCATCTTGGGAACCTTCCCCTACTGCTCAGCTATCGTCCCAGACTTGTGCTTTCCAGCTCTGGCTGTGAGCAAAGTCAATACATCCCCAGAAGAAAGGTGGGAGAAACTGGTGGTTTTCAGCAGTAGCAATCGGCCCAAAGGGATTTACTCCTAATCAGGGCTGGTCTTTAGCACAACTGGGAAGTTGGCAAGGTTTGTGTTTAATGCTTCCTGCTTTTTCTTTCATCACCTTTTAGCACACAATGACAGGCATGTAATAAATACTAACAAGTGCTTGTATCCTTTTGATTCTATTTTTAATTTTAACATATTTATTTTTAAGTATTTTGTTTATGCTCTTATTACCTCCATATTTTTCCATAACTGATACCCCCAAGGCAAGCTTCTGTTTTAATAATAATACTTAGCATTTATATAGTGCTTTAAGATTTGCAAAATACTTGTCAAAAGATATCTCCTGTGAACCTAATAATCTTATTGCTATTAGTAACCCCATTTTTTTTTTTTTTGCTGAGGCAGTTGGGGTTAAGTGACTTGCCCAAGGTCACACAGCTAGGACGCATTAAGTGTCTGAGACCATATTTGAATTCAGGTCCTCCTGACTTCAGGGCTGGTGCTGTATCCACTGCGCCACCTAGCTACCCCCTACTAACTCCATTTTGCAGATCAACAAATTGAGGCTGGGGCATGTTAAGTGATTTCTACAGAATTACCTAGTTAATAAATGGCTAAGACAGGAATTGAACTCACATCTTCCTGATGCCCAGTGTAGTCAGTATTCTATCAAATGCATCATCCAGCTGCCTCCTTATAATACAAGTGATCAAGGAAAACCAATTGACACATTGATGGAAGACACAATCTATTATAATCTGCCATCTTTCTATTGAGAGATGAGAAATATGTTTCATCTTCAGTCCCTTAGGAACAAAGCTATTAAATAAATTTCATTTGAATTCTGATAAATTTTCATGTTATTTAATTTTTTTTACCGTTTATTTTGTTCTCTCTCCAATCTTTAGTTTTTAGGGGAAAAAAAAAAAACATTTGGTATTGTCATCATATGTATAAAACTTGTCAAAGTCCTTGCCCTTTCTAGATGAAGTGAATAATGAGGACCATAGCATGATAGATGTAGAATTGGAAGGGATCTAAAAGTTCCCCCTTTAAAAACTATTCATTTTACAGATGGGGAAACTGAGGCTCAAAGCAATTTGTCAAAAGACAGATAATAAGTGTCTAATACAAGATTTGAATTCAGGTACTTAGGACCCATTGCACCTCTGAATTCTCTTACTCTAAGCTATAATAACTCAACTCAAAATAACTGATGCTTACAGTTTGTGGTAGACTTTCATATCCATTTGCACATTTCATTCATATAACAATCCCATATAACAATGTTGTAATGATAATATAACAATATTGGAATTATTAAAATGGGGAATTTACCCATTTTAATGATGAGCAAGCTGAGGATCAGAGAGGTTAAGTTGGCATGGGAATACAAAGAGAAAGGGAAAACCAAGAAGGTAAGGATATGTGACTCTGACTGAAGATTTGCCTAATGTTAACCCTCACATATGTTTCACTCCAATTCCTGAAGGGAAGGGACTCCCAGCATTCTTTGGATAGGCTTGGTTTGTAGTTGCAGAAAAGAGAATAGAATAAGAGATATAGAAAGTTGAGGTCATTTGCTCTAGTTCATACCATTTGCAAGTCATGGAGCCAAGATTAAAACTCAGATTTAATTACAAATCCAGGACTCTTTAAAAAAGTTAAAATTTTAATATTGGACAGCATCCCCATCTTTATTCCTTTTGGCCTACATATCAATAGTGTCAGTCTTCCCATCCAATTCTTTATGTCAATACCTATAAGATTCCCATCCATTCTCCATTCAGTTCTGATAGCTACCTCGAGGCTCTACTGCCAGCACCAAAAGATTTGGGTTTCTGGCTTTGAATTTTGATCTGGGTCTGTTCCTAGAAAGTCCATTCTTTCTGTTACTTCCCAATTCTTCAGAGAACATGCCAAGAGAAAAGCAGAGAAGACTGCTTACCTTTCTCTCAAGGAAGAAGGAGACTTGCATTAAGAAATAGACACTGAGTGAAACAGAGAGACAGAGACAGAAAGGGGATAAAAGAATAAGGGAAATAGATGGAAGCATTAAAAAAAAAAAGACAATCCAGAGAGAAAGAGAAAACAGAGTGAGAAAAGAATGTATTGTTTGTGTGTATCATTGATAAGCTTTAGTTGAAACTAATGGGAATAAGATTAGAGACCTTCTTGGATGGAGTATTTGATAAGAGTACTGATCCTAAAGTCAGGGAGACTTAACTCTGGCTTCAGATACTTCCCAGCTGTGTAATGATGGTCAACTCATTTAATCCTATTTG
>JAJPUD010028558.1:0-14596 GCA_023553655.1 Myrmecobius fasciatus
TTCCTAGGAGATATTTCATATTTTTCTTCTAATTTTTCATTTTTTTTGTTTTTGTTTGACTGATTCTTCAAGTCTTAGTGAGTCATTCACTTGCATTTGTTCAATTCTTATTTTTAAAGTGTTGTTTTCTTCAGTTACCTTTTTAAGTTCCTTTTGTAACTGGCCAATTTGTTCACTGCACTCTTTTTCCACTTCACTAATTTTATTTTTTAATAAATTGGTGTCTTTTTCATATCTCTTTTGCAGAGCATCATATCTTTCTTGCAAGATACTGTATCTTTCTTGCACTGATTTCAGTTTATTTTCCCATTTATCCTCCAGCTCTCTTTTGAGGCTCTTTATGCAGTCTTCCAGAAAGGCCTTTTGAAACGGGGACCAGTGATGGTCCTTGTTTTTTTTTTTTTCTGGATTTTTGTCTAAAGAAACCTCTGTATCTGAGGTCGTTTCTTTGCCTTGATAAAAGCTGTCTATGGTGAGATCTCTCTTTTGCCTCTTCATCATTTTTTTTTTTTAGACAGAGTGGATATCTCTTTAAGGTAGGGGAAAAAAAAAACCTCGGCTGAAGTCGCTTTGCTCTGGGGCACTTCGGCGAGTTGACTTAAGGTGCTGGGCCGGTGGGGGCTAGGACTAAGTCCGAATTACTCCTTAAACAAGGCAAGTCTGCCAGAACACCTGCCCCCAATCAGGACAGAGTGTCCCGAGTGCCTCAGATAAACTCCAGGTGTTTGGAATTTGGAGTTTGGAGTTTGGAATTTCTGCCATGATGAGCTGAACTGAGTCCCACCCTTACTTCCAGCCTGCACAGGGGTCGTCTATTTATCTCTCTGTCTGAGTCCGACTAACCTGATATGAAGTTCTCCAGAGAGCCGTGCCCAAATATTTCTGGGTTCGTTGACTTGAAGATCAGTTCAGAGGCTTATTTTATTGTTGATTTGAGAGAAGATCGGAGGAGAGGCAGAAAGTCACCTTTTCCCTCCGCCATCTTGGCTCCGCCCCCCCCCACAGGATTTTTTTCAATTAAATTTTAGATAATATATGCTAAATAATTTTAAAATATCAATCTTGCACATCTTTAATTTATTTAGAAATTAAGGAGCTGGCTTGATTTTAAGTTGACATCACTAGATCTCTGAGGTGTCATCAAACTGATATTCTAAAGCAGTATAATATATTGGAAAAATGCTGGATTTGACATTAGTACTGAGAATTTTGATACTATTTCATTGGTTTTTTTGAATATTGAATATGTAAGATCTGCTTTGTACAAAAAGAGGTATAATATTGCATTTGTTAATTGACATGTGTATACAGATGGACATATGTGCATATACATTTCATAATACAATCATTTGAAATTAATTTGGTTAGCTATTATGGATTTTATTTGATCCTTGAAGAATATTAAAGGACAAAATGTTCCTCAATTCTGATATTACAATATGAACTTTTATAAAAGAAACTCCAAACAGTATATGAAAACTTAGCTTCTTACATAGTTTACTCAGCTTTCTCAAGGAAAGTCACAGAACTGTGATTAGTGAAAAGAGACCTGCCTGAGAGATAAGATAGACTTGTATTTAAGTCCTCATTAAGACTATTCTAGGATATATGACTTTGATCACATCACTTAACATCTCAGTTCCTTGGGAAATTATACTGCTTAATAAAGGATTATTGAATGATTGATATACTATAAATTACAAAGCAGTTGCCAACATACACTTTTTTTCGTCCTTTCCCTCAATTATAATAGGTTTTCTTTGCCTCATGAGATGTAATTTCCCTCATTTTATCTCGACTTTCCTCTTTTTCCAATACAATCCCTTCTCCACTTCTTGTTTTTTTTACTATTATAATAATTAAATCAAATTATACATGCACTCTATGTATATATACCCATAACAGGGATATACTTTTCAAGAGTTCTTTTCTTTTTACCTTTTTATGCTTGAGTTCCATATTTGGAAGTCAAATTTTTTGTTCAGCTCTTGTCTTTTCTTTAGAAATAAATGAAATTCATGTGTTCCATTGAATGTGCATCTTCTTCCCTTTTTATGTTTCTCTTGTGTTCTGTGTTTGTAGATCAAATTTTTTGTTCAGTTCTGGTCTTTTCATTAGATATAGGTGAAATTCTCCTATATCATTGAATGACCATCTTCTTCCCTGGAAGATAATGCTCATTCTAGCTGGGTAACTTATTCTTGGCTGTAATCCAAGTTCCTTTGCCCTTTGGAATATCTGATTCCAGGCCCTTCGGTCCTTTAAAGTGGAAGGGGCTAGGTCCTGGGTGATCCTAATTGTGGCTCCTCTGTATTTATTTTTTTTCTGGCTTCTCACAAAATCTTTTCCTTGGTATGATAGTTCTGAAATTTAGCCACGAGATTCCTGGGGGATTTAATTTTTTGGGTTTCTTTCAGGAGGTGATAGGTGGATTGTTTCAATAAGTGTTTTCCCTTCTGATTCTAAAATATCAGGGCAGTTTTCTTTTACCATTTCCTGGAAGATAGTGTCCAGGATCCTTTTTTCATCATGGCTTTCTGGAAGCCCTATAATCCTTAGATTGTCTCTCCTAGATTTATTTTCCAGGTAAGTTGTTTTTCCTAGGAGATATTTCATGGTTTTTTTTTTTCTATCTTTTCATTTTTTTTGTTTTTGTTTGATTGATTCTTGAAATCTTGATGAGTCATTCACTTCCATTTGTTAGATTGCATTTTTTATGTCTTATTTTCTTCAGTTATTGTTTTTAGTTCCTTTTGCAATTGACCAATTACATTTTTTATTCATTGCATTCGTTATCCATTTTTTCCATTTTATCTTGCATTGATCTCATTTCGTTTCCTCATGTTTCTTCTAACTCTCTTTTAAGATTCTTTTTGCAATCTTCAAAGAGAGCCTTGTGGCATGGAGTCCAGTTTATGTCTCTCTTTGGAGCTTTTTCTGGAGTTGCTTTACCTTTTGGGACCTCAGGATTTGAGGTCTGTTCTTCCCTCTCTCCATAAAAGCTCTCTATGGTGAGAGCTCTTTTTGGTTTTTTATTCATTTTTTTAAAGGTGTGAGGTCTGTTCAAGGTAAAGGAGGGATAGCTGCTTTAATATGCCATGGGGCAGTTCTGCTGATTGGGTTATTTTAGGTGCTGGGCAGTTCTGCTGATTGAATTATTTCAGGTGCTGATCAGTTCTGCTGATTGATTGATTGCTTTAGGGTGCTGTGTGATGGCAGCTAGGTCCAGAGCTGGTCAGGGGTTCAGTGGTTCACAATTTACCCCCCACAAAAGGCAGATTTTCCAAACCACCTGCTTATAATCAGGACAGATTGGCCCAAGAGGCCCACAGAAGACTCCCATGTCTGTGAAAAGCACAAAGTTCCGACTCCTGCTCCAGCTCCCTGCTCCAGCTCCCTGCCCTGGTCTCCCTGTGCTGTAGTCTGGGTTCAGTACACCACCCCCTTGCCCAATTAAAACAGACCTGTTTTGAAGTTATTCCAGAGTATCTTGTTCTAGAAATGTGTTATCCTCCATATATTGTGGAATTTTTTACTTCAAAATCAGTATAGAGGCTTCATATGTTGTTGGTTTGAGAGAAGGTTTCCAACATACACTTTGAAAGGAAGTTCCTCAGAGGAAGCTATCTTAAGTAATAAGTTATAGGTCCAGGCAAAGCCATAATATGGAAAGTACTATCTTGTAAACAAGAAATTTACTCCTTAATAAGCATTTTTAATCACTACTATATTCTAAGCCCTAGGAATATCAACATAAGGAGAAAGAGAGATCTTCCACTTAGAGAATTTACATTCCAATGAAGAAAGACAATGCATAAAACTAAAAAAAGGTGAGAAACTGCCACCCTACAGAGGACATGACAGAGAATGTCCTAAGAGTCAAGAGTGTAAGTCAAAAGTGTAAGTAATCATGAAGATATGTTTGGCCTGGGACTTTTTCTTTAAATGAAGCCTCTGGAAGGAAGAAGTAAATCTGAAATGATAACAACAGATATTTCAATTTTAAGATCATGGTAGGCATATGTTTGGAGAGTGAAGAGATTTCTTTGTCATAATAAAGTACGAGTCAGCAGGGTAAGCTAGAAAGAAATTAAAATGTTCAATCACTCTATTTAAATATCTACTAGAATATTTCTTCATAATTGTCTTTGACATAGGAAAAAATGGTCAGCTAAATAGACATGGTACTTCGTTACCATGAGTTAGGCATAATTAACAATTTGGTGGGGTGTGAGTGGTACCTGGATCACAAAATCACATTTTCAGAATTGAAATAGACCTCCAAGATCATCTTCAACTTTACATTTCTAAACAATCTCCTCTACCATATACCTTTCAAGAAGTTAACCAGACTATACTAAAAGACTGCCAGGGAGAGAGAGCCCACTAACCCCAAAGAAAATTTATTCACTTTTCAGCTAAAATATTGCTGAAACCTCTCATAAAAATTATGCACATTTTCAGAATACCATTGAATATCCTCTCAAAATGCCAATTGGCAGGTCTTTATTCTACAAACCATAACTTTATCATACCCCAGGAAAGTTTCTTCCACCCTACCCTAGCCCCAATCCACAAGCACATGGATAAACCTGGTAGTTTCATTTGTTGAAGGAAGGCCAGTTTTGCTCAAGTGAATGATTCAGATCTCACACTCACTGTTTTCTCTGTATAGCATCAGTCTAAGAGTGGTGTAATTTTGCTGACCATTCTCTCTTAGAAGAAATTCAGGTGAATTCTCCAACTTTTTTCCTTTATTCTACTTCACTTGGCGATTCAATCAACTACTATGAATGCAATGATCATCTCTATGCTGATGATTCTCAAATCTATATTTCCTGAGATCACCTCTCTCCTGATCTCTCTTCTTAGATTTCTTTCAGACATTTTGAAATGGATGTCTAGGAGATATCTTAAACTTAACATGTCTAAAACTGAGCTTATTGTCATTCCCCCAAATCATCCTTCCAAACTTCCCTATAACTACTGAAATTACTATATCCTACTTTCTCAAGATAGCAACCTACATATCATTCTGGAATCTTCAGTATTCCTCATCCTCTGTATTCAGTCTGTTGCCAATGCTTATCAATTTCATCTTAATATCTCTTGAATATGTGTCTTTGTCTCCTCTGAAACAGTCAATTCTCTGGTGCAGGCCCTTATCAACCTATGCTTACACTATTGCAATAGTCTGCTGGTGGTCTACCTGACTCAACTGTCCTCTATACTCTATTCTTCATTCAGTTACCAAAAGGATTTAAAGTATTTATTAAATTGTTATTGAATTGTTATGGTCTGTTTTGTTAAGAGGGGAGACACAGCTTACCTATTCAAATGGAAAAGAAATTTCAGAAAAAAGGATGTGTGGTTTGCCTAAAATGTACAGTTGGTCAATAGAAGAATTGTTTATACATACAAGATTTAAACAAATACGTAATTATTTCACTTCCTTGCAAATAAATCCTCAGAAGCAATTGATGGCATTATATCTGGAATAAGGAAAGGGTGGATTCAAATTTGGCCTTAGAAGCTCTCTAATTTTGCGACTCTGGTCAAGTTATTTAACCTCTATAACAATAGAGACTGTATTTTTTCAGTTTGTTAATCATAAAATAGAGAAAATAGTAGTACCTATCTCATACAGTTGTTATAAAAATCAAATTGTGATGATATTTTTTAAAGTACTTAATAAAGTACATAACATGCTTAGAACTATATAAATGCTTTTTCCCTTCTCTTATGTTATCCTCCTCCCTAAGGGTTAATCTTTTGCCAAATAATATTAATAATACCTAATATTTCCATAGCATTTTACAATAAGTAAATCACTTTACATGTTATCTCATTTGAGCCCCACAACAACCTTGTGAGTATGGTGCTATTTTATAAATGAGGAAACTGAGACTGAGAGAGCTAAATGACTAGTCCAGGATCACACAGCTCCTAGGTGTTTGAACCAGGATTTAAATCTAGGTCTTCCTGACAATGAGGCTATCTATCTCTGATAACTGACTTTTGTAAATTTCCTTCTGGGGCTTTGGAGGCCTTTCGCAAATTGGAACCATCCTGCTTGTCTAACTATTTCATGTAGCCTACACCCCCACATAAACACATTTTTCTTTCCAATAAAATCAGTTGTACTCTATTTCCTAAACATGCCATATCACCTCCATGATTTTGCTTAGTCTGGTTAGTCTTTATGCCTGGAATGTTTTCTCTTCCTTCTTAATTAGACTCATTCAAAGAATGGTATGTACATTCTAATTAAAAAACACCTGTTGAAAAACTAATGCAGACAAGATTAGGAGGGAAGCATCAAATTGGGAAATCATCTTTACATTTAAGGGTTCTGATAAAGGTGTCATCTCTAAGATATATAGAGAATTGTCTCATATTTATAAGAATTCAAGCCATTCTCCAATTGATAAATGGTCAAAGGATATGAACAGACAATTTTCAGATGATGAAATTAAAACTATTTATAATCATATGAAAAGGTGCTCCAAATCACTATTGATCAGAGAAATGCAAATTAAGACAACTCTGAGGTACCACTATACACCTGCAGATTGACTAAAATGACAGGAAAATATAACAAGTAATGTTGGGAAGACTGGGACATTGATGCATTGTTGGTGGAGCTGTGAATGGATCCAACCATTCTGGAGAGCAATTTGGAGCTATGCTCAAAAAGTTATCAAACTTTGCATACCCTTTGACCCAGCAGTGTTTCTATTGGGCTTATATCCCAAAGAAATCATGAAAGAAGGAAAGGGCCCCACATGTGCAAGAATGTTTGTCGCAGCTCTTTTTGTAGTGGCTAGAAACTGGAAATTGAATGGATGCCCATCAATTGAAGAGTGGCTGAATAAATTATGGTATATGAATGTTATAGAATATTATTGCTCTGTAAGAAATGACCAGCAGGACGATTTCAGAGAGGCCTGGAGAGACTTGCATGAACTGATGCTGAGTGAGATGAGCAGAACCAGGAGATCGTTGTACACAGCAACAACAGTACTGTATTTACTCTGCCCTGGTCAAACTACATACAAAGTATTACTATAAATTAATGACAATAATATAAAGAATAAAGATATTAAAAATGGAATGGGATATCTTGGGAAGTAGCCTTCTCCTCACTTAAAATTTTTTTTATTAAAGCTTTTTATTTGTATAACATATGTATGGGTAGTTCCCCAACATTGATCTTTACAAAGCTTTCCATTATAAATTTTACCCTCAGTCTCCTCCCTTCCCCTAGATGGCAGGAAGTTCACTACATGTTAATAATGTTGAAATGCTTGAGAAGTTATGCAAGAAAAATCCTATCTACAAGAAAAAAAAAAGAATCAGAGAAAGGCAACACAATGCAAGCAAATGTCAATAGAGATCATGAAAATGTTACGTTGTGGTCCATATTTCATTTCCCTCTCTCTGGGTGTATATGGTTTTCTTCAGTGAACAAATGGAAATGGTTTGAAACAATTCTTTGTTGCAGAGAGCCATGTCCATCAGAATTGATCATCATGTAATACTGTTGTTGCTGTGTATGATGATCTCCTGGTTCTGCTCGTTTCACTCAGCATCAGTTCATGCAAATCCCTCCAGGCCTCTCTGAAATCGTCCTGCTGGTCTCACTGAAAATTTTGAAGTACAGACTGGATTACCAATTGTTGAATATCTTACAATGGAAAATCAATTAGGGTATGGGTTGGACTATAATGGTAATTTAACTGTGTCTCTCTTAGTGCAAAGACAATTATGGTGGTAAGTTCACATCTCATATGGTCTTTGGAAGAGGGGTATTTTCCAGGCTGATAATTACTCTGATTGGTTAACAATTAATGAGATGATGAATATTACAATGAGAGGCTGAATGTATTCAAATGATTCTTAATTATATCATTTATTCTTTATTCAAGTTACTTTTTGCTTTTGGCAGTCTTTTCAAAGAATTTATCCCCACCAAACCTGGTAGAACACAATGGCTTTCCCACTTGGGTGGGGTCTGACCAATACTGTTGAGAAAGTTAGTCCAATCTCATTACCAGTGATGTTTTTCAAGATATTGAACTTTTGAAATCAGGACTTTAGAAAAAAGGAATAACTTTCAGTCTCTTCAAATGATTGGTTTTTATTAATATTAATTTTATTAATTAATTTATTAATTATTTTAATTATTATTTTATTGATATAAATTATATATTAATTAATTTATTAATTAATATTAATAAAATATTAATATTAATAATTATTTCTCTCAAAAGATAGATTGGTGCCAGATTACAATCCCCTTTAATTCCAATGTATTTCATTCTAATGCTGAAGAGGTCATTAAAGAGAAGCATGAGTGACATGATAAGACCTATAGGAATATTATGTTGGCTGCCTTACATAAGAAGTATTGGATATAAGTTGGAGAGGGAAAAGAATGGAAGTAATAAAGTCAATTAGAACATAATTGCATTGTTATTCATTTGTTTTTAGTTATGTCTGTCTGACTCAGACTTTCTTTGGAGTTTTCTTGGCAGAGATACAGGATACAGATGAGGAAACAGAGGCAAATAGGATTTAGTGACTTTCCTATGGTCACACAGTTAATAAATGTCTGAGGTCAAATCTGAACTTTGGAAGATGAGTTTTTCCGACTATAGGATCAGCACTCTATCTTCTGAGCCACATACACACCTCCAATTGTTGCATTAGCCCGGGTAAGAAATACAAAAAGGCCTTGAACTGCATTAAATATAAATTATAAGTGATGATTGAGAACTACATTATACTGGTAAAATTGACATGACTTTTCAAGAAGATAAAATGTATACCTCTAGTTCAAAGCAAGAATAATAAGAAGTATTGAAGGAAAGATCTGAGACAACAATAAAGCAGTAGGGTTGGAATATATACTACTCTGAGATCAGGAGAGTGCAGTTTTGATCACAGTGCACTTTAGAGTCAAGATGAAAGAGCTTTGCTTTGCTTTATTGTGCATTGTTGGAAAACTGAGTCATTAATAACAACTGTACCAGCTTCTCTCTTCAAAACTTACACTTGAAATATCTATCAGAACATCACCGAAGGGTGTTAACTATTTAATGACATTATTTAATGGCAGTTAGAGTTCTTGCATATCTCCCTGTCAAAAAGAGGCAACTTTAGTCTGTATGGGAAATGTGATGACAGACCTACTACAAAGCAACCTTTCAGCTGTTCTTGGCATTTCCTCAAATGTTGATATTTTGTATGAAATGAGCAGTTGGATTTTTTGAGTTTTGCTTGTCATAAATCAAAGACAACAAACCTTTTTGTAAATACAATATGAGTCAGTTTTATTTTTTTCCAAAATAACTCTTGCATTTTTGTTGTGGTTATTGAAACCTATGATTTCGTCTTTTTAAAAGCTTCTCATGGGGAATCCTTCTTTTCCAATGAAGAATAGTAACCATTCTTCTATATGAAGATTTAACATCCTGAGACAATAAGAGGTCAAATCATTGGCCTAGTTGTGTGTGAAACATATCTATTGGAGAAAAGACTTGAATTTACTTACATGATCAGTTTGATTCATTGTCACAAGAGCAGCCTTTTATTGTCAGGATATTTGAAAGGAAATACAGTTTTTGTTTGTCTTTCAACTGGAGAAAAAAAAAACAAAAACAAAAAAATAAAAACCCTGAAGAATCATAGTAAATAGGAGTCTAATGAATTTATCCTCCTATAGAGGCCCTACCTCTCTCTAGAATCTCTTGTTAGTACTAGAAAATCCCTACATACTACCTAGCCACCTGCTAATAGAGGGTTACCCACATATTATCATGTCTTAAATCTATTTTGACAAGTCTTTCCAATTCATTATTTTTTAAAGGGTGGATGATAATGTACTATATAAAACTGTATTATCTGCTCTTTTGTTCTTTTGCTATGGCTATATCGAAAGCATATATTAAATATTTAAATCTGTAAATCCTATGAGTAATAAACTGATCATACGTGAGGCAAGGACATTCAAATATACTATCAGGATGAATGGTAAAGACATGATCAATATCTGAATACTATACTCGTTCTCCATTTAAGTGGTTATTAATACATCACCTGCCCCCAAAACCATCAAGAGATGATTCCAATCATGATTCCAGTTCCATTTTTCTGGCTTTTTAATGAATCAAAATGTTATTTTTTTCCACATAAGACATACTATGTTAAGTAAAACAACTGTAAGAAATGTTCCAAGAGGAGGCGGAGCCAAGATGGCGAACTGCAGACAGCATTCTCTGTGAACTCCTGAGACCTTCCCTCAGACCCAGACAAAGTGAGGCTTCGAATTGGTTTTGGAGTGAGGGCTCGGCCAAACATTTGGATTACAACGCACTTCTATCAAAAATCTACCTTGAAAGAACTCCAGAGAAGGTTAGCCTCAGGGGAAATCGGCACTGGTCGTGATCAGACTCCAGCCGGGGCTGTAGTCAGGGCTGCGATAGAGGGGTGGATTTTAGGCACCCAGGAAGCCCCTGGGAGACGCCTGGGCCACTTTGCTCTGCTTGCGGGCAGGTGCTTTGGTAAAGGGTGGATCGAGAGCAGCTGAAAACGTGGTCCTAGTGCGAATCTAGCCCGACAAGGCTCAGACTGGAAGTCAACTCGGCAAACTGCCACAGGGCAAATACAAATTGTTGCAGTATTTTCTGCTGGTGACCCATATCCCAACTTTAAATCATGAGCAAGAAGCAGAAGAGAGCTCTCACCATAGAAAGCTTTTACGGAGAAAAAAATAGAACAGTCCCCAGATCCTGACATTATGAAAACAATCCCAGATGAAGCCAGAAAGGCAGACGTAAGTTGGTCTCCCTTTCAGAAGGCTTACCTGGAAGATTGCATTAAGAATCTCAAAAGAGAGCTAGAAGAATGGGGAAAAAAATTGAGATCAGCGCAACAGAAATATCAAAAATTGGAAAATAGGAGAGGTGAATTGGAAAAAGAAAATGGTTCACTGAAAAACAAAATTGGTGAATTGGAAAAAATCACCAATTCACTGGAAAATAAAAACGGTGAACTGAAAAACAAAATTGGTGAATTGGAAAAAGACAACAATTCATTGAAAAACAAAATTGGTGAATTGGAAAAAGACAATAATTCACTGAAAAATAAAACTGGCAAAATGGAAAAAGAATGCATTGAATCAAGAAATTCAATTGGCCAGCTACAAAAGGAGCTAAAAAAGATAACTGAAGGAAATAATACTTTAAAAATTAAAATTGAACAAATACAAGTAAATGACACTATAAGACTTGAAGAATCAGTCAAACAAAAATTTAAAAAATTAAAAAATAGAAGAAAACAGGAAATATCTCCTAGGAAAAACAACTGACTTGGAAAACAGATCCAGGAGAGACAATTTAAGGATTATCGGACTCCCTGAAAGCCACAATGAAAAAAAGAACCTTGATTCTATCTTCCAGGAAATCATGAAAGAGAATTGCCCTGATGTTTTAGAATCAGAAGGCAAAATTGGCATTGAAAGAATTCATCGATCACCTCCAGAAAGAGACCCCAAAATTAAAACCCCAAGAAATATGGTGGCCAATTTTCAGGACTATCGCACCAAGGAAAAGATATTGCAAGCAGCTAGAAAGAAAGAGTTCAAATACCGAGGAACTGTCATTAAAATTACACAGGATCTGTCAGCTTCCACTTTAAAGGATCAAAGGGCCTGGAACCAGATATTCCAAAAGGCAAAAGAACTTGGATTACAGCCAAGAATAAGTTATCCAGCTAGAATGAGCATCATCTTCCAGGGAAGAAGATGGTCATTCAATGATACAGGAGAATTTCACCTATTTCTAATGAAAAGACCAGATCTGAACAAAAAATTTGACCTCCAAACAGAGAACTCAAGAGAAGCATAAAAAGGTAAAAAGTAAAACTCTTGAGAACTATATTTCTACTATAGGTATCCTTAAAGAATGGCAGTATAATTTGATTTTTCTTTGATAATAATGGAAAAGAAATTAGAGGTGGAAGGGATACCATACTGAAAAAGAAAAAGGGAAGAGGGGGGAAAGGAGGCAAAATAAAGTAAAAATAAAGGAGGTAAAATAAGGCAAAATCTCATAAAGAGACATAGAAGATCTAATATAATTGAGGGAAAGAAGGGAGGGTGATGAGTATTGTGTAAACCTTACTCTCAATAGATTGGACTCTAAGAGAGTATATCAGACACATTTGGCTTCAAAGAAAGCACTGACCCTCCTTGTGGGAAGGTAGGAGGGAGGGGAGGAAAGGAAAGGGATAAACTAATAGAAGGATTAGGGGAAAGGTATAAAGGGGAGGGAGGGACTCTAAAGGGAGGAGGGGAAAGGGAAGAGAAAATCATAACTCTGGGTAAATAAGATGGCAGGGAATACAGATGTAGTTATTTTAACAGTGAATGTGAATGGGATGAACTCTCCCATAAAACGAAGTGGGAAGCGGACTGGATTAAAAGCCAAAATTCTACAAAATGTTGTTTACAAGAAACACATCTAAAGCATAGAGATACATACAGAGTGAAGGTAAAGGGCTGGAGCAGAATCTTCTATGTTTCAGGTGAACAGAGAAAGGCAAGGGTAGCAATCCTTATCTCGGATCAAGTAAAAACAAAAATAGATCTAAGTAAAAGAGATAAGGAAGGAAACTATATTTTACTAAAGGGTTCCATAGACAATGAAGCAGTATCAATACTTAACATATATGCACCAAGTGGTATAGCATCCAAATTCCTAGAGGAGAAACTAACAGAAATGCAAGGAGAAATACGCAGTAATACTATACTAGTGGGGGTTCTCAACCTTGCTCTCTCAGAGATAGATAAATCAAATCACAAAATAAATAAGAAAGAAGTTAGGGAGGTTAACAAAAGGCTAGAAAAGTTAGGTATGATAGATTTCTGGAGGAAATTGAATGGTGAAAGGAGGGAGTATACTTTTTTCTCAGGGGTTCATGGAACTTATACAAAAATTGATCATGTGTTAGGGCATAAAAAGCTCAAAATCAAATGCAAAAAAGCAGAAATAGTAAATACATCCTTCTTAGATCATGATGCAATAAAACTCACATGTAATATAAAGCCAGGAGAAAATAGACCACAAGTTATTTGGAAATTAAATAATCTAATCCTGAAGAATGAATGGGTGAAAGAGCAAATTATAGACACAATGGAAAATTTCATCCAGGAGAATGACAACAATAAGACAACATATCAAAATTTGTGGGACACGGCTAAAGCTGTTATAAGGGGTAATTTTATATCTCTAGATGCTTACTTGCATAAAGCAGAGAAAGAGAAGATCAATGAACTAGGCTTACAATTAAAAAAGCTAGAAAAAGACCAAATTAAAAACCCTCTATTAAATACCAAATTGGAAATTCTGAATATTAAAGGGGAGATCAATAAAATTCAAAATAAGAAAACTATTGAATTAACAAATAAAAGTAAGAGTTGGTTTTATGAAAAAACCAACAAAATAGATACGCCTTTAGTCAATTTGATTAGAAAAAGGAAAGAGGAAAATCAAATTTTTAGTCTCAAAAATGATAAGGGAGAACTTTCCTCCAATGAAGAGGAAATTAGAGTAATAATTAGGAGTTTCTTTGCCCAACTTTATGCCAATAAATTTGATAATGTAAGCAAAATGGAGGAATATCTAGAAAAATATAGATTGGCCAGATTAACAGAAGAGGAAATAAATTATTTAAATAGCCCTATTTTGGAAAAATAAATAGAACAAACTATTAATCAACTCCCTAAGAAAAAATTTCCAGGGCCAGATGGATTTACATGTGAATTTTACCAAACATTCAAAGAACAATTAATCCCAATACTATATAAACTATTTGAAAAAATAGGCAAAGAAGGTGTACTACTAAATTCCTTCTATGACACACATATGGTGCTGATAGCTAAACCAGGTAGGGAGAAAACTGAGAAAGAAAACTATAGACCCATTTCCCTAATGAATATTGATGCAAAAATTTTAAATAAGATTTTAGCAACAAGATTACAGAAAGTCTTCCCCAGGATAATACATTCATGACCAAGTAGGATTTATACCAGGAATGCAGGGCCGGTTCAATATTAGGAAAACTATTAGCATAATCAATTATATTAATAACCAAATTAATAAAAACCATATGATTATCTCCATAGATGCAGAAAAAGCCTTTGATAAAATCCAACACCCATTCCTATTAAAAACACTGGAGAGTATAGGAATAAATGGGCTTTTCCTTAAAATGATTAGTAGTATCTACTTAAAACCTTCAGCAAGCATCATATGTACTGGAGTCAAACTAGAACCATTCCCAATAACATCAGGAGTGAAACAAGGCTCCCCACTGTCACCATTATTATTTAATATTGTCTTAGAAATGTTAGTTTTGGCAGTAAGAGAAGAAAAAAATGATTAAAGGAATTAGAGTAGGTAATGAGGAAACCAAATTATGACTCTTTGCAGATGACATGATGATATACATAACGAACCCTAAAGACTCAACTAAAAAACTATAAGAAACAATTCACAACTTTAGCAAAGTTGCAGGATACAAAATAAATCCA
>JAJPUD010028559.1:0-13673 GCA_023553655.1 Myrmecobius fasciatus
AGTGATTTGGAGCACCTTTTCATATGACTATAAATAGTTTTAATTTCATCCTCTGAAAATTGTCTGTTCATATCCTTTGACCATTTATTGATTGGAGAATGGCTTGAATTTTTATAAATATGAGACAATTCTCTATATATTTTAGAGATGAGTATGTTGAAAATTATTTATGCATATGTTTTGAAAATCAAAAGCTTTAAATAAAAAAAAGAAACTAAGCTCAGTTTCCTTTTCTTTCTTCCCTCAAACATTGCATATATTTTATATATAGAAAATTACTATTATAAAGAATTTCATCAAAAAATATTAGTTATATAGGATTATTTCTTTTAGAGAATCTTTGCAGTGTCACCACTGTAAGCCACGCACCATAACATGATAATGGCCCAGTCATTTGGAGTACTTTTTTTTTCTAATTTTTTCATTGAATGGAATTTTATTGCCATTTAAAAATTCTTATTAAATTTGGGGCAGAACTCAGTAAAGAAAGAAATACTACTTCTAAACATGCAAATAAATGTCAGTAAAAAGTTGGCATTTCCTGTTTTGTACTTAATAAAAGTTTTGAGTGATAAATTCAGATTGTATTGCCCAGAAAATTGCAGCCTGACTCATTCATAAGGCATATTTCCACAAGAGAAAATATGAATATTTAAAATTACACATGAGATTAAAGTGTCTATCAAAATTGAAAAATAAAATGGATTCATAAATTTGAAATTTCAATCAAAGGATTTTAAACATCTTGTCCATATGTACCTGATTACTAGGGCTTTAGAAAAACTTACATTATTATTCAATATAACAAAAAATCTAGTTCTTACACTATATTGTTTTCTTTAGCATTGAAAAATGTTTTATGTAATCTTAAGATCAGTTAATAATCATGCTATTGGTTTTTCATTTCAAGTTTCTAACTAATGACATTTAATGCTTTTTATTTCAATATTTTAAAAGGCAGCCAAGGTTTTTAAAAAGAGATTAAAGCTTGTGATTCATACCTTATTATGTTAAATAAACTCTAGGAAGAGAGAAATGGCCTAATGGATAAAGTGCTGTTTTTCAAGTAAGTATGAGTTAGATTCAAATCTGACACATGTTGCTCTTCAGTCATTTCAGTTGTGTCTGGTTCCTTGTGGCCCCTCTTTGGGGTTTTCTTGGCAAAGATACTGGAGTGCTTTGCCATTTTCTTCTCTAGATCATTTTACAGATAAGTAAAATTAAGTTAAACAGCAAACAACAACAACAACAACAACAACAAAAAACTTGTCTAGGTTCATACAACTATTAAGTGTCTGAGGCTGAATGTGAACTCAGGTCTTCCTGGTTCCAGGACTAGTGCTCTATCCACTGTGTGCTACCTACTTGCCCTCTGATACATGTGACTATGCAATTCATTTCCTGAAGCAACTTTCCAAGTCTATAAATTGTATATTTGCATTGGAAGAGGGGAACTTTCTTTATCAGTAAAATTACTGATTTAATCTTATCCAATTCCCTGCTACCTCCCCTCCAAAAAAATCCTAGGAAAAAAAAATTATATTACTATTTACATAGTTTCCTGTCCTCTACAAAATTCCTCTTGGATGAGCTAATGATAGACTCTTTTACTTTTCTTAATTGTATAAAAAAAACCAAATTTGGAACCTTCTATCTCTCCCTCTCTTCCCCCTCCTCCTATTTGTGTATGATCAAATATTTTGAGAGACATATAGTGCTTTAATTACCTCTCCAGACTAATTTTCAGTTTTTCACCATTATAACACCTTGAGAAAAAAGAAAAGTAGAATCTCAATATAACAAGTATCTCTATTATGAAATTCCACATTTAAAAATCAAACATAAGTTATTTAAATTAAAGTACAAAGGACATATAGATGCCATGTGAATAAAAATTACATAACTAGCCTCCTTAAATATGGAGAAAATCTCAAGTGACAGTCTATATATATATATATATATATATATATATATATATATATATATATATACACACATATCCTGCACAGAAAATACCTACAGTGTTATGTCTAGGAATACTGAGTAGGTTTCTCTCTACCTACTAGAAAGACAATTGCTGAATATTAAAGAATTCAGGACAAGTAGATAGTTGGGACATAGAGTATGTTGTTTAGAGTCCAAAAGACTCAATTTTTTGTTTCAAATCTGAACTTAGATACTTTGACCCTGGGCAAATTGCTCAACCTGTTTACCTCAGTTTCCTTATATGTAAAATAAGCTGAAGAAAGAAAGGCAAGCCACTCCAGTATCTTTGCCAAGAAAATCCCAAATGGGGTCATAAAGACTTGTACACAATTGAAACAAATAAATGATAAAAGAATTTCCAGCTGAACAAATTTTCAACAATATTTTATTATATTTGAAAATATAACATCATTAAAGAGTCGAGAGGGAAATTATAATTTCTTTGCTTAATAATATAAAAAGTAAAGAAGGTAATGATTCCAAAATTTAAAACTAAAAACCAAGAGAGTAAGAGCCCCAAAGAACCCTTGCAACAAAGGAGGTAAAGTGAAAGTGATGTTTGGAGGATGAGTAGAACAAACACAAAATGTTGAAGAGAACAGTTCCAGCCCCTAGTATGCAAAAAGTCAACTCTGACCAGTGCATCTCTGGCCTGTGTGGGGAAGGGTTTGGTTTTTAAAGTGTGGAAATGTATATTCAGGACTTCCAAAAGGATTGTAGCAGTGCATGCCTGAATTAGCTGCTAGGAAGAATTTGAAAGTTCATCTGATAAGAACACTAGTCAGCTCTGAAATCTTATAGGCAAGGGGCTAGAAACCTCAGGAAACTTAGGAAAGTACGTACTTTTAGAGAAAAAAGATAACATTTCAGACAATATTGTAGCAATTCTTAACTTGAAGCTGAGTGAAGCATAAATGTCCAACTGCAGCAAGTGCTTCAGAAGGGTCCATTAAGTACCATTGGATGAAGGTGGAAAGTATACTTATCATAGTTCTATCAGTTGGTGCTTGGCAATCCAATGATGATCAAATTTCAAAGTTTTTGAGAAATGCAATAAAAAGCTAAGCAGATGACACAAGTGATTCTAATGAAAGCACATTTTGTTTTTTATTTTGGAATGTTAAGCCATTTCTAACATTTCTGGTATACTTGTCTTTAGGTATCCCGTAAGAAAACCTTTCTTTCCTCTATTTTTATTTTACTTTCTTGTGCAGAATTGTTGGTTTTTAAATAGTATTTTATTTTTCATAATTACATATAAAGATAATTTTCAACATTCATTTTATAAGATTTTGAATTTCAAATTTTAACTCCCTCCAAACCCTCTCCCCAAGACATTTTTCCTCTATTTCTAACAGAGAAATAAACTCAGAGATTAGAATATACATAGAATTTTAATCCAGTGGGTCACCCTTTCAATTTTGAGCACTATGCAAATAGAATAAGCTTTATCATTTCTACTCACTGTCATTCCACAAATCATGACAATTACAACTTCTTAGAATCTTTCTGGGGCAAGAGTGATAGCTTTTGAAAAAAATATCTTTTTAAAATTTATTTTTGTTTGTTTGTTTGCTAGTACTCAACTACCCAATTATACCTGTATGTGAATATAAATCTCCAAAGTAATGAGATATTTCTTTATTCTCAAATCTGTTCCACAGAGTGATGTTAAATATTACATAGCTCATTTCAGAAAAGCTCTTTTGTCAACAGCCTAGATCTACTTTAAAAATGAATAAAAATCCATTTGCATACCTACATCTGCAGCTGGCATTTGTTTAAGTCATCCAGCAAGGGGACATTTTCTTGGATCTTAGTCTAGCTGCCAAGCTTTGATGATGAAACTAAATTAAAATAATTTTCAAGAATATTTATCACAAACTAAAAAGAGATAAGCAATTCAGCATTTAGCCTTTTATTTTTGCAAGAAAAAAAATAATAAAAAGTTCAATATTTAAGGGGGGAAAGGAAGACCTGAAGAACTCATTCCTGAAATGCAATACCATACATTTTAGTTTCTGTAATATAATTCTGTAATATAATAATAGTGACAGTTAAGCAGGAAGATAGCTCGGGGTTTGGATTCAGAAATATCTGAGTTTGTATTTCCCTTCAGACAGTAGCTAGTTATTTGATCTTAGGAAAATAACTTAACTTCTTCCTCAGTTACCTCATTTATAAAATGGGAGTAATAATGACATGAACCAGGACAGCTAGATGGCACAGTGGGTAGAGTCCTGGCTCTGAAGTCAGGAGAACCTGAATCCAAATCTGGCCTCAAAACACTTAGCACTTCCTGGCTATGTGATCCTGGGCAAGTCTGCCTCACTAAATAAACAAACAAACAAATAAACAAATACAAAATAATAGCATCAACCTCCCAAGGTTGTTGTGAGAATCAAATGAGATAATATTTGTGAATAGTTTTGCAAAGCTTAAAGCACTATAGAGATACTGGTTATTATTATTAGAAGCATTTTAGAAATATTATCTCATTTGATCCTCATAATAACTGAAGGAAGTGAGTACTACAAGAATCACTATCTCTATTTTACAGCTCAGGAAACTGAGACCCAGAAAGACAAACACTTCCATAAAGAAACAACAGAAAAAGAAAATTGAAAATGAAATCTCAAATTTGCCTCACCTGTGGCTTGGTTATTTCTTTAAGCATATAGCAAATTCAACTTATTCTTTTAATAGCTTTCATACTTTGCTATGTCCCTTCTGAATTTCCTTCTGTTCTTTTGGGGATTTTAGAAATTTTTTTGATGCTATTTTCTTTCTTTCCCTTTTGGTCATCACTATCCCTATCCCCTCTCCACATAGATTTTCTTAGTCAATCAAAACAAATCAACCCAATGACTAAGTCTGAAAATGAAGGCCTCATTCTGTATCTCTATCCATCACTTCTCTGCCAATAAAAAGTTGGCATTCATTATCAGTCTTCTTTTGTGTTTGGTCATTGTATTAGTCAAAGTTTTTAAGTATTTTAAGGTTATTTTTCTTCATAATGCTGTGGTTATTGTCCACATTATTTTCCTAGTTCTGCTCATATAATCATTAGTTCATATCATTCTTCCCAACTTTCTCTAAATCTGCTCCTTTTATAATTTCTTATGGCATGACAATATTAAATTATATAACATTCAGGGAAGCTGGGTAGGTCAATGGATAGAGCACTGGGCCTGAAATCAGGAAAATCTGAGTTTATATTTGACCTGAGACATTTATTAGTTGCATGAACCTGGACAAGTCATTAAACTTCTGTTTGTCTTAATTTACTGAAAAAGAAAATGTACTCTAGTATCACTGCCAAGAAAACCTCATGGACAATGTCCACAGAATCACAGAAAAAGGTAGATATGTTTGAACAATTTATTCATTCCCCAATTGATTGGCATCCTCTTGTTTTCTTATTTGTTGATATAACAAGAATTACTGCTGTATTTTTTAACAGATATCTCCTTTTTGCTTTATTTTGACCTCTTTGGAACATATGCTTAGTACTATCTCTGAATCTTTTACCCAAAGATATGGTCTAGTAACATTTTAGTTATAGTTACAAATATTTTACCAGAATGGAAGGACCAAAGCACAGCTATACAAGCAGAGAAGTAGTGTATCTGTCCTCCATTGTCCTTTTCCTTTTTTTGTCATCTTTGTTAATCTGATGGATATGAGAAAGAAACTTAGCAATGTTTTAATTTACATTTCTCCAATTATTAGTGATTTTAAGTCAATTCTAGACAGACTTTGGAAAAGAGGACACAGGAAAGTATGATAGATTGCACCTTAAAATTTTCTTTGTTTTAATTTCTCAACAAATCTTTTCTTTTACTTATCTCTCCTCCAAGAAAAATCATGCTTAAATGATTATGTGCACCTTTTTCCCTCTTGCTACCCATCCATCCCACCCTACTACAGGAACTCTTTATTAAAAATATTTTTGCTACTTCCCATTCCCCAGAATTGAATTTTCTTTTTTGGGGGAAGTGGTGGGGATGGCTGAAAGTAAAGATTTTCAGCTACCTTCTTTGTTTTTATTGGGTATAGTCAAGATCTACAATAAACATAATCATCTCATGAATAATTTTAGATTGGTATGAAAGACTGAAATGAAAGATGGTAAAAACCAAAACAAAACCTTGAAATATTATTCATATAAAGGGTAAAAATCCATTGCCAATAGTTGCTAATAGATAGCTAGAGACTATCATTACTTAGATTACTTAGGAGTCTGTGTCCATTCCTACATTTTACTAACAACCACTTACTAGTTTGTGATTGGAGGCATTTAACCTCCCTGAGTCTTAGTTCATTTCCTTATGGAGATTTGGACAAATAACTTTTAAGGTCCTATGATAATAAGGATGCTATGATAGTAAGCATGTCACTTGATTTTAAAAGGTGACCAGAAAAATAATTTCTGAGCTGTGGTTGAGCATTTTGCTTAGATGATTACTTATAATATATATTTATAATGTTCTGAGACCCACTGATTTCAGCATTAAAGAATCAAGGGGATACTTTTATTAAAAAAAATCACATTTACTCAAAATTAATTCAGTATAAAAACATCATATCAAAAAAAAGTGATTAATTATAGAGCTCACTGGCTTATGGCAAGGCAGCCAGAAGAGATGAAGTACATTTCTGCTTTAAAGACATCAATGACTTCATTATGAAAAAAATACCCCCCACCATTTTTTACCTTCTCTAGATACAAACAAACATAAATGGTTCTAAAATTATTTCTTTGAAGGGCTGAGCAGATATATTCTACCATAATTACAAAGAAAATATGATAAGACAACTCTGAATAGTGACACAAACCTGTGGATCTCCAAAAAGAAAAATAACATTTGTTAAAAGTTATGGCTAACATTCTCCAATTGACAAATGGTCAAAAGATATGAACAGACAATTTTCAGACGAAGAAATTGAAACTATTTCCGGTCACATGAAAAGGTGCTCCAAGTCACTATTGATCAGAGAAATGCAAATTAAGACAACTCTGAGATACCACTACACACCTGTCAGATTGGCTAAAATGACAGGAAATGATAATGATAACTGTTGGAGGGGATGTAGGAAAACTGGGACACTGATACATTGTTGGTGGAACTGTGAACAGATCCAACCATTCTGGAGAGCAATTTGGAGCTATGCTCAAAAAGTTATCAAACAGTGCATACCCTTTGACCCAGCAGTGTTTCTACTGGGCCTATATCCCAAAGAGATTTTAAAGGAGGGAAAGGGACCCACATGTGCAAAAATGTTTGTGGCAGCCCTTTTTGTAGTGGCAAGAAACTGGAAATTGAAAAGATGCCCATCAATTGGAGAATGGCTGAATAAATTATGGTATATGAATGTTATGGAATATTATTGTTCTGTAAGAAATGACCAACAGGAGGATTTCAGAGAGGATTGGAGAGACTTGCATGAACTGATGCTGAGTGAAATCAGCAGAACCAGGAGAACATTATACACAGCAACAAGACTATATGATGATCAATTTTGATGGACATGGTTCTCTTCAACAATGATGTGATTCAAACCAGTTGTGCTCCGATGAAGATAGTCATAGGCCTGTGGGAACTGAGAGTGAACCACAACACAACATTTTAACGCTTTCTGTGAATATTTCCATGCATTTTGTTTTCCTTCTTAGGTTGTTTTTTTCTTCTTCTCTTTCTAGATCTGATGTTTCTTGTGCAGTAAGATAACTGTATAGATATGTATACATGTATTGTATTTGTCATATAATTTATCCTATCTAGCATGTATTAGATTACCTGTCATCTAGGGGTGGGGGGTGGGGGGGAGGAAAGGAAAAGCTTGGGAAAAAAAAAGGTTTTTTGCAAAGGTCAATATTGAAAGGTCACTCATATGTTTTGTAAATAAAAAGCTTTATAAAAATTAAAAAAAAAGTTATGGCTAAAAGAGATTGTGTATACATACATATTAAAAATTGCAATGTAAAGTTGTAACTTTTTTACATTTTAAAAATTTAGCTGACATTCATTGAATTGCCAAGATACTAGAAAGGCAAGAAAAACTGGGGGCAAATTTATAAATTATTTTTTTTAAATTATGAGCAAAAGTATTAAAATCTATCTGTAAGCTTATGATAAAAAGTATAGGTCAAAATCTGGTTATAAGAAATGTCATTAACCATGAGTGATAGTGGGGTATGTTAGAAAGAATGCTGGACTGGGGTTGAAACTTAGCTCTGATACTTATTAGGAGTGTGACCCTGATCAAGCCAATTAATGTCTTAGGACTTCAGATCCGTCATCTGGAAAATGACAATAATAATACTTACACTTGCTGATCACATTAGCTGTTTGTGAGGAAGGTGAGTGGTGATTCATTAGAGACCAATAAACTGGCAATTATGATTTACAAATAATGTGCATAAAAAGGTACCTTCCCCAAATAAATATTAAAGACATTAATTGGATAAAGGGTTAAAATAATAGTTAACATATAACACTTTAATAATTGCAGGGAACTTTGTAAATATCTCATTTTATCCTCACAATAGTTCCTGGGAGATAAATTTCTGTTATCATTCCCATTTTCAGATAAAGAAATTGAAGCAAATAATGAATGAATGATTTACCCAGGTTCATACAAATAGTGTCTGAGGCAAGATTTATAATTCTATCTTTCTGGATTCTGGCCCAGTACTCTATCTACCACTCTATCTTTCTGCCCATATGGAGAGAACCTAGGATGCAAAATCCTTGGAAGAAGAAAAATACTAGGACACTACCCTATTGATAAAGACTTCATTATCCCTATGAGTTCACTACTGAGGAGGTTACTGGGACATAAAAGAATAAAGTAAAAGACAGCTTAGGAAGAACTCCCCAATAAAACAGAGGACTGAGCAGGATAATTTTGTAACTTTCTATCTTATGAAGCATTTTTGCTAACTAGGTCTTATGTTCAATTGTTGCTACTGCTGAAGGAATATGAATGATATCAAAATCCCCTAAATGCCCAGGTCCTTAATTACTCTGCCCTAGTCTATATTTCATAAAGCATAATGATTGTGAGCTGCTGTCACAGCAAAACGTCCACAAAATATTTTAAAGAGTTATTTGCCAATTTATTTTAACTTAGAGGTAGATAGAAGCAGAGGGAGAAAGAGAGACAGAGGGAAAGAGACAGAAATTCAGAGACTCACAGATACAGACCAGACCCATACATTCATGGACAGACAGACAGACAGACAGACAAAGCAGCAAGCGTTTGTTTGTCGCTTGCCAGACACCATGCTAAAATCTGGGAAAGCCAATACAAACAAACAAGGCTATTCCTGACTCATTGGAGCTTGTAAATAATTCAACGAGGGATAAATGGGAAATTGGAAGCAGGAGAAGGATATGCACCTAGTTTAGTGGTTTGGAGTGGTGGGTTGTTGAGAAAAGAGGGAATCTAGCTTTGAAAGAGAAAAAGAATAGTCACTTATAAAAGCCCAAGGTTCTTCCAGCCAGAAATCCATGGGTCCAGAAGGGAGGAGATGAGGATGATACGCTCAGTGCAGGCAGCATGGTTTAGAATTGATGGCTGGAAAATGAGAAGGTATTGTTCAAAAACACAGTCAATAACAAACACAAAAGCCCAGTTCCCCCAATGAATCTGAATCATCACCAATCAGCTCCAAGAGTTCCATTCTTCAGGATTTGACCTACATAACCCATTAAACCGATGGCCCGAAAAGAACAGTACAGCAGTGATCAGGATAAATGGACTGAAGATTGGAGCAAAGTAAATTTGTAGGACTAAAATGAAATACAGAACTCTCCCTATACTTTTCTCATCACTGCCACATCTGCTGGGCTTACCTGGGCAAGAAAAGAGGAAAAACTTCAATTCCCTTCTTAGGTTCCTCCTTATTCCCTAATGCTGCCCTCTGAGCAGTGCTGCTCATTCTATTTCCAGTTCTGTCCTGGAAGGTTGCATCCAGCACCACACACAAGTAGCCAGGTAAGCATCAGCAGTTCCAGCTTCCTTGCATCTTGGCTCTGCCATCAACATGCCAGAGATGTGTTAGATAGAGTACTGTATTTCTGGAGTTGATCACGATCTAGAATATCCCATGCTCAGTAGTTTTGTCTGGGATTACAACCAACTTCTCTCCTTTCTGCTCTCATTGTCCTCATTTTCAAATACAAATTCTAAAACTTCAGGTTTTATAAAATCCTTGTCTTGTTCCTCAGATCCATAACCAAGGAGTCATCCTGGGTTCTGCCCTATGTCTTACCCCCACTCAATATCTAAGCCCTGGGCAAAGACATATCTTCAATATGTCTCTTTTTCTCTGACACTATCACCACTGTAATGCAAGCCTTCATCATCTCACATCTGGATAATGGTGATAGCCTGCTGATGAGTGGCTGCACGCCTCGAGTCTCTACCCACTCAAATCCATTCTCCATCCAGCCACTAAAGAGATTTTCCCTAAAACATAGGTTCAATCATGTCACACACACTGCATCCCTGATTCAATGAATTCCAGCGGTTCCCTTTAGGATACAAAATCCTCTAATTGACAACCAAAACCCTTCATATCCTACCTCTTTTTCATCTTTCCAGTCTTCTTATACATTACTCTCCAAAATATACTCTTTGATCCAGTGACTCCAGCCTTCTGACCCTTCCATGAACATGAAATGTCTCTGGGCATTTTCTCTGCTTGACCTGTGTACCTGGAATGCTCTCCTTCCTCATTACCACCTATAGGCTTGCCTGGTTTCCTTTTAAGTCCCAATAAAAATGCCATCTTTTATCAGAAGTCTTTCCTAAACCTCTAAATTCCAGTACTTTCCCTCTCCTAATTATTTCCAATTTATCCAGAATATAGCTCATTTGATTAGATTTATTTTCTTGTTGTCTCCTCCATTAGATTGTGAGCCTCTTGTGGGAGGGAAACATCTTTTGCATCTTTTTTATACCCTAATTTTATTTTATTTTTTGAAAAGAAATTAGGACAAAGTGAGGCTGGATTTGACCTCCAGTTCTTTTAACTTCAGAGCTAGTGCTCTATCCACTGTGCCTTCTAGCTGCTCCAAACCTATTGTATTTAAAAAAAAAAGTTTTGGTTCTGATTGACTAAAGGGCTCAGGTCAGAAGAGAAATGGGCTCATTAAAATACTAAGAAATTGCACACAGCAGGCTGACACAGGCTCCTATCTTTCACATCTTCCAAAAAATTAGCAAGAAAATGATGCACCTAAAAAAGCATTTGATGAGGAATGTGATTACTACAACTCAGGAATGGCCAACAGGGCTTTATCCATCTGGTCACAACAAATTTTCTATTGTGAACAATATTGTGCAGCAAATGCTGGACCTGTAACAACTGCTCTCCAAGGAAGGTGCTAGATAGTGGGCTGTTTATATTCTAAGTTGAAGGAGGGCATCTATGAAATATTCAGCTATATTTCATAACTCAAGTTCTGTCACTAAATAGCAACTACCATCCAATTCCCTTTGACCTTTTTCTGCCCTTAACCCCTTAAGAATCAAGTTTTGGAATTAACCTTAACCCCACAATCATCCTCAGCAAAAATATATATATATTTGGATCCCAAATCATTCAACATAGCAAAACATTTCAAGAAATATTCAAAATAGGATTATAAAGAGAGGTCAGAAATTGGATTAGCTTATTGATAATATTTCCTAAATTCTTTTTTTGGGGGGGGATTCTAGTAACATCTCATTTGCTGATTTTCTCCAAAGATGTTAGGAATTAACTCTTTCATCTTTTGCTCCTTCAAAAGGGGACACTATTTTTATCATGTTCTTATTAGGAGTACATAACAACATAATAAAAGATCGCTAAAGCAGTGGTGCTCAAAGCTTTGGCTTCAGGACCTCTTTATATTAAGAACCATGGCTCTTCTCCCACAAAGAGATTTGGTTTATGTGAATTATATCTATTGCTATTTTTCTTATTAGAAATATAAATTTCTCATTATTGTTATGATCTCATGAAATAGTCTCAGAGACCTTCAAAGGGTCTCTGGACAACATTTGAGTACTGATGCACAAGAGATTGTAATGTGCTCATTATAATGTGATTTTAGATAAAGTATAAAAACTTTACTGAATTGAATAGATTGGGAGAAGGAGTTTCAATGAATGAAATATTTGCTTTGTTGTATTTCTCTTTGGGACCCTGATCTCCTTGAACTGCTTTACTCCCCTTACTACATAAATTGCCTAGCTCATTTTTCAGTTATATATGCCCTATGAAATATGTACTATACAGTCTTTCACATTACATCTCACCTGCAAGTCATTACTGACAATAAGGTCTAGCTAATTTAGGCCTTCTTATCTCTTCATTTTCCTTGGGGATCATTTACAGTTCTGATGCTTCTGGGATGGTAGTATTCTAATTATTACAGCATTATCACAAGAATATTGATATTGGCAAAACTCAACTTAAGTGGCAGAAAGCATCACACAATTTCCCAAAAGAGGATCATCCTCCTCTTCAATTCTGGGTCTAAGACAGTATCTATGGTCTGATCCATTATATACACATAGGGTATATATAATGGTATATAAAGGATGAGAGAGAGAAAGAGAGAGAGAGAGAGAGAGAGAGAGAGAGAGAGAGAGAGAGAGAGAATACTGTCTATTTGCTTGAGTATGACTATTGTCTCAGTAGTCAAGGACATTTGGTGGATAAATCATTGTTACTAAAAATCAACTTCAATATTCACACATTTAGAAAAGGTCTTATAGTAGTACAGTTTTCAAGTTGCATTTAACCTTTAAGATATGCAAAGACAATGAAAAGAAGCAATTATCAAGTACTAATGAATTTTGATTGATTTCAGAACTTTGCTCTAATGTCCTTTAAAGGTGGTTCAGCAGAAATAAATTTAATCTCTTTAGAATGAGATATAGTAATTATTTACAATTGTTTTTGTGCCTATTCTAACTCCTAATTATTTTTTTCCATGCCTAAAATTCTCAGCAGCATTCTTACTCCTTCACATCAAGGTATGGTCCATAGAAAACTCTAGTTAAAATTGAAATATGTTTATAAGGAGGGTCAATATATTAAATCACTGGCATTTTTATGGTCATATTGACATAAAATTGAGTTGAAGTTGTTGAATATCTATGAAATAATAAAAAGTATTTTCAACTAGGGAGATAAAGAAATGGGTTAAGAGTGGTAGTTTTTATTCCTGTTATTTGCGTGTCCATGAGTAGGGCATTTAATTTCTCTAAACCTCAATATTCTTGTCTATAAGGGAAAAATGAGAATACTACTATATTCATACTAATTATTTCAAAGCATTATGAAGAAGAAATTGCTCTGTAAAATATGAAGCAGAAACTAAATGACTTCTAAAAAATCACTTAAATAATGAATAAACCTTTTGCTACAAAATTGTTATAAAATAAATAAGTTAATTCTATCATATTTCTTGTTTAAGATAAATATATTCTAATGCTCAAATCAAGGATGAAGCAGAAAAAAAAACTTCATGGATTAGTATAGCTAGTTAATGTTATCTCAAAATATTAAATAAAGTATTGGAAGATACTAAAGTTATATACATATAGATGTATATATGTATATATACTAAAGTTATATACATATAGATGTATATATGTATATATACTAAAGTTATATACATATA
>JAJPUD010028560.1:0-12717 GCA_023553655.1 Myrmecobius fasciatus
CCCCCCATCCATTCTTTTACCCTTTGCTTCCCCATCCATCCACTCCTCCCCGCTTACTTCATTATAGATTTTGGAGAGTGGTATCCCTTCGTGGTATATATGTGGTATTGCCTATTGAACCGATTTGAGTAGGTTTTCAGAACTATAAGCCCTCTTCCCTCTCCTAATGCCTCTATGTCTATTCTTCCTCTGCACCTCATTTGCATGTATAGCATGATTGCTATTTTTACCTTAATTCTGTTAAATCTTTCTTTTAAGGTAACTTATTGCTAACATGAATCTTAAATATATAACATACATATACACATGTAAAAAACTTAAATAATTTGTTCCTGTTTAAACAGTTTGTCCATGTTAAATTCTTAAAAATATTTTTCTTATTGACTCTTACATGTAAAGTTTTCTGTTAAGTTCAGGTTTAGTCCTGAAAATCTGCAGATTCATTAATTGTTCATTTTCTCATTCAATAGCAAAGGTAATAAACCAGGTAAAACAAAAACAGAGAAAGAAAATTATAGACCAATCTCCCTGATAAATATTGATGCAAAAATCTTAAATAAAACATTAGCAAAGATTACAGAAAATCATTCCCAGAATAATACACCATGACCAAGTAGGATTTATACCAGGAATGCAGGGATGGTTCAATATTAGGAAAACTATTAACATAATTGACTATATCAATAACCAAATTAACAAAAAAACATATGATAATCTCAATAGATGCAGAAAAAGCATTTGATGAAATCCAACATCCATTCCTATCAAAAACACTAGAGAGTATTGGAATTAAGGGACTTTTCCTTAAAATAGTCAGTAGCATCTATTCAAAACCATCAGCTAGCATCATATGTAATGGTAATAAACTGGAACCATTCCCAATAAGATCAGGGGTGAAACAAGGTTGCCCACTATCACCATTATGATTCAATATTGTATTAGAAATGCTAGCTTTGGCAATAAGACAAGAAAAAGAGATGAAAAGAATGAGAGTAGGTCATGAAGAAACTAAATTATCACTCTTTGCAGATGATATGATGGTCTACTTAGAGAACCCTAGAGAATCAACTAAAAAACTATTAGAATTAATCCACAACTTTAGCAAAGTTGCAGTATACAGAATAAATCCACATAAATCATTAGCATTTTTATACATCACCAACAAAATGCAACAGCAAGAGCTACAAAGAGAAATTCCATTCAAAATAACTATAAATAGTATAAAATACTTGGGAATATATCTGCCAAGGGAAAGTCAGAATCTATATAAACAAAACTACAAAACACTCTCCACACAAATGAAGTCAGATCTAAACAATTGGAAAAACATCAAGTGTTCTTGGATAGGTCTAGCGAATATAATAAAGATGGCAATACTACCTAAACTAATCTATTTATTTAGTGTTATACCAATCAAACTCCCAAGAAATTATTTAACTGACCTAGAAAAAATAACAACAAAATTCATCTGGTAAAACAAAAGGTCAAGAATTTCAAGGGAATTAATGAAAAAAAATGCAAATGAGGGTAGCCTAGCTGTACAAGATCTAAAACTATATTATAAAGCAGTGGTCACCAAAACCATTTGGTACTGGCTAAGAAATAGAGTAGTGGATCAGTGGAATAGGTTAGGTTCACAGGACAAAATACTCAATGACAATAGTAATCGAGTGTTTGATAAACCCAAAGACCCCAGTTTTGGGGATAAAAACTCACTATTTGACAAAAACTGCTGGGATAATTGGAAACTAGTATGGAAGAAATTAGGCATTGACCCACACTTAACACCATATACCAAGATAAGATCAAAATGCATTCATGATCTAGGCATAAAGAATGATAGTATAAACAAATTAGAACAATGTAGGATGGTTTACCTCTCAGACCTGTGGAGGGGGAAGGAATTTGTGACCAAAGAATAACTAGAGGTCATCATTAATCACAAAATAGATAAGTTTGACTATATCAAGTTAAAAAGTTTTTGTACAAACAAAATGAATGCAGACAAGATTAGAAGGGTAGCAGTAAACTGGGAAAATATTTTTACATTCCAAGGTTCTGATAAAGGCCTCGTTTCTAAAATATATAGAGAATTGACTCAAATATATAGGAATTCAAGCCATTGTCCAATTGATAAATAGTCAAAAGATATGAACAGACAATTTTCAGATGAAGAAATTGAAACTATTTCTAGTCACATGAAAAGGTGCTCCAACTCACTATTGATCAGAGAAATGCAAATTAAGACAATTCTGAGATACCACTACACACCTGTCAGATTGGCTAAAATGACAGGAAATGATAATGATAACTTTTGGAGGGGATGTGGGAAAACTGGTACACTGATACATTGTTGATGGAAATGTGAACGAATCCAACCATTCTGGATAGCAATCTGTAACTATCCTCAAAATGTTATCAAACTGTGCATACCCTTTGACCCAGCAGTGTTTCTACTCAGCCTATATCCCAAAGATATTTTTTTCTATTTCTACTTTCACCTCATGTTCTATCACTCCAGGACAATTTTCTTGGATTATTTCCTGCATTATTGTGGGAAGATTCTCTTTTTGATCACAACATTCTGGCAGTACAATTATTCTTAAATTTTTCCTTCTTTATCTGTTCTCCAGATCTATAATTTTTTCTTATAAGATATTTCACATTTTTTTCTACTTTCTTATTCTTTATAATATTTTTGTTGCTGTTGTTTCTTGGTCTCCCATAGTTTCACTGGCTTCCCCTTGCCCAATTCTAATTTTCAAATTATTATTTTTCATCTCTAAGACTCTGTAACTCTTTTTCTACTTGGTTAACTTTTTTCATAATCTTCTTGTTTTTCTTGGATGGATTTTATTTTTCTTTTTAGTTGTTCCTCAATGTCTCTCATTTGTTTTTTTTTAATCCTTTTTTGAGTTCTTCTATAAATTCTCTCTGAGCAAGGAGATTTTTGGCATGTTTCTCTTTTGAGCAGAAGCTGTTTTTTTCATTATTTACGTGTTTTCCAATTAAACCTTTTTTAAAAAATTTGCAAAACATATGTATGGGTAATTCTTCAACATTAACCCTTACAAAGCTTTCTGTTACATATTTTCCCCCCTATTCCCCAACCCTCCCTTAGATGGCAGGATATCCACTTCATGTTAATTATGTTAAAATATTTGTCAAATTGAATATATGTATACATATTTCCACACTTACCATTGTTGTGCAAGAAAAAATTGTGTCTGCAAGAAAGAAAAATCAGATAAAGGAAGCACAATGCAAGCAAACATCAATCGAGAGAATGAAAATGTTATGTTGTGGTCACAAGAAGCTTTTTTTCTTTACTAAAGTGTCCTTCCCTGAAGATGGACCCTGGTTTTCCCTGTTCCCATAATATGATTCAATGGTGGGGTACTTTTTTCTTTGCTGGTTCATTTTTTAAAATGTGAGGTATTAATACAAGTATCTCTAATTGTGAGTTGGGGGGATTGTGGCTCAAGCTTCTCTTCATCTCCTCTTGCTGATCAGGAACTCCAAAACAGGAGCTCCACAATCCTTCAAGTGCCCACAGCAGCAGCGTGCCTGCCCTGCTGTTTCTGCATTCACCAGGTTTGGTTCCTTCTCACCCAGGGCCATGTTTCAGCAGCACAGCTGTGTCTGGTGTGCCCAATCTGCAGAGATTCCCTCAATCTTCTCAGACTCAGACCCCAACTCAACAAACAATCCAGGAGATGAAAGTGTCTGTGATTCCTGCTGAGGCTGCAGCCACACCTCACTAGCCAGACAGGTCCCCACTTTGTGTTTCTGGTGTTAGCCAGGAGGGGTTTGCATTTCAAACAGGTTAATTCCCAATGCAGGGTCTTTCTTCTTGGGTTGTATTCTGCCCCTATTGTTCTTGATTTTTTTTCACAGAGCCTATGTGCCTGAGGCACACATGTGTTCTTTTTGTGGGGAAAATTGGGAGAGCTTGAAATTTATCAACCTACTCCACTATCTTCCCAGAATCTTTGCCAGATTTAAAGAATGAAGTACTAGGAATTTAATTGCAAGCATTTTGTGCTAAACTTCTTTGTTACTTCTAACACATAACTAAAAAAGACATAGGAATATGATAGACAGACAGGGGCTATGGTGACTATCATGATAATGAATCAATACATTTGTGAAATGCTCTTCATAATTTTAAAAATAATATTTATGGCAGCATGGATGGATAAAGTTTTGATCTTACAGTAAGAAATAGGTGAATTTGAATCTTGATTTTAGCACTTAATTTGATAACCATGAATTAGTCAATGTCTTTCATCATCATTTCTTAGATGAAATATGGGATTTATGATAACTGTAATACTGCTTCTCAGGGTTGGTAGTTCAAAAGATACAATGTATATGAAATATTGCATTAATGGCAATTATTGTTAGCAACAACAGCAAAAATGAAACTATTGATCTTTATTTTGTCTTAAAAGTAGTATGTTGAACTATTGGAACAATAAAATAAACTAATGCTAAGTATTTTCCATTTTTAAAAAAGTTTTTTTTTAATATCATTTAAAATTAAAACATAGATATTAGTATAAGCATGTATTTTGGGGATGAATGTAATAAGATCCAAAGAATATAGAATAGTATTATTTTATACTAATTGGGGAAAGGCATTCTAAATTAGCTGAAAGCACAAATTATTAATTTATATTTTTAATTGATATATCAAAATATAGAATATTTTAAATCATACAATGATAGCTAGTTTTGGAAAGAGTTGCCTAGTAGTGGAGATGTTATTTAATGAATAAATTGAACTGTAATTGGTCTTTTATTCATTTAGTTATAAATACAACTCTCTAAAAATCTGAAAAAATTACCAAAAAAAATCAGACAAGTTGCAGCTTTGTTTAAAATCAACTTGACAAAATATATGATGCCATCATTTCCATGGTTCATCTTTTGGAATTCATTCAAATATACTAATTTATTGCATTTCCTCCTTGTGGTTGAATTTAGTCCCTGTGCCACTTAAATTATAATAATTACTGAGAATATTACTTCTGAAAAATGTTGAGGATCATAAACCAGAGAGGCTTGAAAGGAGTAATAGAATTAAATGCAGTGAACATTTTGTGTTCAATAGGGGAGGAAATCATTCAGAGAAATTTATAGTTGTTCTCACTTTATTTCTTCCTCATATCCTCCTTATTAGGAGTTACAATATATCAAGCCTTTGTGGAACCCCCAAAACATTTACAACATCATTGCCAATAGTCACCAACATTGTCCTACTATATTAAAAGCAAAGCAAAACAATTTTTTTTCTTGCTGAGGCAATTGGGGTTAAGTGACTTGCCCAGGGTCACACAATTAGGAAGTGTTAAGTGTCTGAGACCAAATTTGAACTCAAGTCCTCCTGACTTCAGGGCTGGTGCTTTGTCCACTACATTGCCTAGTTGCCCTCAAAAAGTTTTTTTTTAATGGTAAAAATTAAGAGAATGAGGCGCAGCTAGGTGGCACAGTGTATAGAGCACCAGCCCTGAAGTCAGGAGGACCTGAGTTCAAATTTGATAATGCTCATTCTAGCTGGATAACTTATGCTTGGCTGTAGTCCAAGTTCTTTTGCCTTTCAGAATATCTGATTCCAGGCCCTTTGATCCTTTAATGTGGAAGCTGAGAGATCTTGTGTAATTCTAATTACAGTTCCTCAGTATTTGAACTGTTTCTTTCTAGCTGCTTGCAATATCCTTTCCTTGGTGTGATAGTCCTGAAATTGGGCCACGATATTCCTTGGGGTTTCAATTTTGGGGTCTCTTTCAGGAGATGATTGGTGAATTCTTTCAATGCCAATTTTGCCTTCTGATTTTAAAACATCACGGCAATTCTATTTCATGATTTCCTGGAAGATAGCATGAAGGTTCTTTTTTTCATTGTGGCTTTCAGGGAGTCCAATCATCCTTAGATTGTCTCTCCTGGATCTGTTTTCCAAGTCAGTTGTTTTTCCTAGGAGATATTTCATATTTTCTTCTATTTTTTCATTTTTTTGTTTTTGTTTGACTGATTCTTGAAGTCTTACTGAGTCATTTACTTCTATTTGTTCAATTTTAAATTTTAAAGTATTATTTCCTTCAGTTATCTTTTTTAGCTCCTTTTGTAACTGGCCAATTGAATTTTTCGGTTCAATGTAATCTTTTTCCATTTTGTCAATTTTATTTTTCAGTGAATTGTTGTCTTTTTCCAATTCACCAGTCTTTTTTTTCCCAGTTTTTCACATGTCTGTTGTAGGGTGTTATTTTCTTCTTGCACTGATCTTAATACATTTCCCCATTTTTCTTCTAACTCTCTTTTGATATGCTTTATGCAATCTTCCAGGTAAGCCTACTGCAAAGGGGACCAGCTCATGTCTGCCTTTGTGAGTTCCTCTGGGATTATTTTCAGAACCTCAGGATCTGGGGACTGCCCTACTTTCTCTCCGTAAAAGCTGTCTATGGTGAGAGCTCTCTTCTGCTTCTTGCTCATGTTTTTGAGTTGAGGTATAATTCAGAGCAGGGAATTCTGCAGCCATTTCAATTTGCACTGGGGCAGTTCACTGAGTTGACATCCAGTGCAGGGCTGGTCGGGCTAGATCTGCACTAGGACCACACTTTCAGCTGCTCTCAATCCACCCTTTACCAAACCAAAGGCAGATCTGCCAAAGCACCTGCCTGCAAACAGAGCAAAGTGGCCCAAGCGTCTCCCAGGGACTTTCTGGGTGCCTAAAATCCACCTCTCTGTCCCAGCCGGGTCTTTCACCCACTCATGCTGGCTTCTGATCACAGCCAGCTGCCAATCCCCTGGGTGTCTGAAACTCTCTGTAGTTCTTTCAAAATAGATTTTTGATAGAAGTGCATTGTACTCCAAGTGTTTGATGGAGACCTCACTCCAGAACCAGTTCAGAGGCTCAGTTTGTCTGGGTCTGAGGGAAAGTCTCAGGAGCTCACAGAGAATGATGTCTGCAGTTCGCCATCTTGGCTCCGCCCCCCCCCCAAAAATTATTTCTTACTTCATAAAATGTTTCACTTCTCTGACACTTTCTCCAAAAATACTCTGTCACTCTGTCATATGAGGTATCAGACTAGAGCTTTAGTGAAGAAATACAGTACACTCAGCATAATGCCATTTTCTTAATGACAGGATCCACATTACATGCATCATCTTAGAATACAAAATGGATAAGGATAATCTACATAGAATGGCAAAGGTCTTATGAATTTGTACAAATTAATCTGAAAGTATTTATGATGACTGTGCACTTTTGCTCTTTCTTTTATAAATGAATTGAGAGTGCAAATTTGTAATGCATTATTTAGAACTAGGTGAAATTTTTTTTTTTACTAATTTATTGATTCATAAAAATTATATTGTTTAGGAATCCACTTAAAAAAAATCTGATCCTTGCCATATGAAATGTTCTTATTTAAAACATTTTTACAGCTCTGAAGTCAGGAGGAACTGATTTCAAATCTGGTCTCAGACACTTAACACTTCTTAGCTATGTGACACTGGGCAAATCACTTAACTCCAATTGCCTCAGCAAAAAAGAAAAAAAAAAGTAAAACATTTTAAGATGATGTTAATTAGAAACCACATATGTTTTATTATGAACATTTAAGACTATAGTTTGTAACATCTTTTGTTTCAAAATATGGGGCACTCAATGTTTGTCTCAATAAAAAAGAAATTAATTAGTGTGAACATTTTCTAAATATTTAAAATATTAAAATTAAGTAGAAACTTCCTCCCTTTCTTTATAGAGGGGTGGATTTCTAGGTATGAAATATTTCTGAAGTTATCAGAAACTGCCTGTTGTCTGGTTTTTATAAATCTTCCTTTATCATAATATCATTATTAGTTGGGAGAGGGGAGGAAAGGAAGTAAATCCAGAAGTGACTAAATATCAAAATAAAGAACAGAAATAAAATTATTAAACAATAAGCACAGTCATATCTTTCTCAATAGATTTTAACCAGTTAACATAAGTAGTTGGGGATACTGAGAAAGGAGTCAGGCTGGTGCTAGAAATTCACATTTGTTCATTTCAGGGAAATGAAGAGCAGTAAGCAATGGAACACAACATTTTAGGTACAGAAGATAGCTGAAGCAAAGAAAAGACAACAAAGTTGGGTGTGGAAATCATTTGCAAATAACCTGTGTAGCTAAATCATATTGTGCCAAAGGGAATAAAGTATAAAAAGATTGGCAAGGTTATGAGGACATTTCCATGACAAGCAGATAAGTTTATTTTTGATACTGGAGGTAATAAGCGCCATTGAAGCTCACTGAGTATTGCACTGATATGTCAGATCTATAAATTAGAAAAATTACTTTGGCAGCTGAATGGAGGGTGGTTTGTGTCAGGGACAGATTTGAGCCAGGGAATCAGTTTGATTTATATTCTAATGGAAACCTGAGAACAAAAGAGAAGGTCTGGAACAGTTGCTCTAGAGAGTGAGACAATAAATTAATTATGTGTCCAACTTCTCTCCAATACAAAGAATGCTTACTGGTAGTTTTAGATAAATAGTGCTTATCATTTTAAGGAAAACTACCCTTATTTCTATGCTCTCTAGTGTTTATAATAGGAATAAGTACTATATTTTGTCAAAAGCTTTTTTTTGCATCTATTTAGATCATCATATAATTTTTGTGATTTTTGTTATTAATGTGGTCAATTATGCCACGTTTTTTATATTGAACCAATTCTGCAATTCTGGCATAAATCCCATTTGGTCATAATGTTAGCTTCCTGATAAGTTTTTGTCATTGCTTTGATAATGTTTTATTTAAATTTTTTGTATCAATATTCATTAGTGAAATTGATATTTAATTTTCTTTTTCTTTTTTGGCTCTTTTTTATTTAGTGCTATAGTTGTATTATAGAAGGAATTAGGACTCTTTCTTTGTCTAATTTTTTTCTGAATAGTATACACAGAATTAGAATTAATTGCTCTTTAAATATTTGGTAGAATTCACTTGAAAATCTATTTGACTATGAAGATTTTTCTTAGGCAGTTCATTGATGACATATTCCTGTTTTGTTTTCTTCTAAAATGTGCCTATTTACATAATTAATTTTTCCTTCTGTTAATCTGGACAGTTTATATTTTTTGTAAATGCCCATCCATTTCTATTAGATTATCACATTTACTGGCATATAATTGGGCAAAATGACTCTTAATTATTGGTTTAATTTTTTTTTCACTGATGGCAAGTTCACCCTTTTCATTTTTGATCCTGGTAATTTGCTTTTCTTCTTTTCTTTTTCTAATCAAATTAACCAAAGGTTTATCTATTTTGCTTGTTGCTTTTTTTTTATAAAACCAACTCTTGACTTTACTTATTAGTGCAATAATTTTGTTAGCTTCAATTTTATTAATTTCTCCTTTCATTTTCAGAATTTCTTATTTGGGGTTTTAAATTTTGTTCTTTTTCTAGTTTTTTTTAGTTGTATGCCCAATTCATTGATCTCCTCTTACTATTTTTATTCATATAATTATTTAGAGATATAAAATTTCATCTAAGAACTGTTTTGGCTGCAATCCCATAGGTTTTGATTTATTGTCCCTTTATTGTCATTCTTTTGGATGACATTATTGTTTCTTTGATTTGTTGTTTGACCCAATCATTCTTTAGAGTTAGATTATTTAATTTCCAATTGATTTTTGTCCATCTCTCCATGACCCTTTATTGAATATAATGTTTATTGTATCATGTTCTCACAAGGAAGCAATAACTTTTTGTATCTGATTGTGAGGATTTTAATATGGTCAGTTTTTGTGTAGCTGCCATGAGCTGCTGAGAAAATGTATATTCTTTTCTATCCCTCTTCAGTTTTCTCTAGATGTCTATCATATATAAGTTTTCTAGGACTCTATTAAACTTCCTAATTCCTTTGTTATTTATTTTGTGGTTAGATTTATCTAATTATGAGAGAGGGAGGTTGAGTTCCCTCATTATTATAGTTTTGTTGTTTATTTCTTTCTATAACTGATTTAACTTCTTTAAGAATTTGGATGCCCTACCACTTAGTGCATATACATTTAGTATTGATACTATTTCATGTTACTTCATTACTTTAAACATATGTAGTTACCCTCCTTATCTCTTTTAATTAGATTTTTTTTACTTTTGATTTATCTGAGATCAAAATTAGTACCCCTCATTTTTTTTTGCTTCAACTGAAGTATAATTAATTCTGTTACTCTTTTACCCTTACTCAATATGTATCTCTATTTCAAATATGTTTCTTGTAAATAATATATATTAGGATTCTGTATTTTAATCAACTTTGTTATTTTCTTCTATTTTATGAGAGCTACCAGCTGTGCTCTATTTTATCCCCTTTATATGCTTTTTTTTTTCTCTCTTTCCACTCTGTCCTTCCTAACTAACCACTAAGAGAGCAATAGGACATTTCTCTAGGAGAGAGTCTAGTTTCTCTTGCTGGCAATTTGCTTTCTGAGCTGGGACTGAAGGCTACCCCACTGGTTTGCTCTGGTACTGAGTCAGGACCAAGGGTCTCAGTGCTGATCTGCTGTGATTAAAACCCTCTCAGTGGCTTTCCCAGTCACTCTCTGAGTTGGGCTGAATATTGCTTTTGTACCAGTCCACTGCCTGACCTTATCTGCTCACCCATCAGTGGCCCCAACTAGGCCCACATACCAGTCTTTGGGCCCCGACCCAGATCTCACAGAGACAGCCCAACCAGGAGGTTGAAATAAAACAAGTAACTTTATTTCTGCTCTACTCTCTATTTATCTCTTATTCCAATTCCTGGGTTGGGAGGTCCCTCCCAGAGCTTGAGCACTTGGGTCCTCAGGAATTGGTTCCCAGAGAATGAAGGAGGTGTGCCAAGGTCCTGGAGCACTAAGGAGAGTGGAGTGGCACTAGCACTTTGGCAAATGCCACCTCTCAGGGTTTCGCCCTACCTCACTTAGCACTGGCTTGCACCTCCCCTCTCACCTCCCGAGTTCCTAGTCCCTGGGCCCTGTTCTTCATTCTGTTCCCTGGGGACCTGCCCAGCCCTAACACCTTTCACCCCAGTGAGACTAACCTTTCTTTTTTTCAAAATGTAAATGTTTTATTTTCATACTATCTGGATATTCAGACAAAGCTGGACAATTTTTTAAATTAAAAAATGAGTTTTCCTGTATACAGTTTCAGTCTCCATGTCCAAATGAAGAACTTACAGTGAAAAGAGAAAAAATCTACCTCATTTGATATTCATCATCTCACATAATAATTCAAAGCAAAGTTTTTTCATATATTCAAAATTGAAGTCCTTCCAACCTGTCTTCATCTGGAGGATGGTTTCATCCAATCAGACTCTATTCAAAGGCTCAGTTTCATATGGTTTTTGAGGGAAACTGTGAAAACTTGAGCAACTTTCTGGCTTTACTCTGCCATCTTGGCTCCACCCCCTGGAATCTGTAAAGGGTTTTTTTTTTAAGTTTGCTTTTATTTTAACTAATATTTCCAAGCAAACATCAAAGAAATAAATGAAAAAAATTTAAGAAAATATTTTTTTTTCTTTTACTCTTAAAGCTGCTGATAAATCAAGTGAGGAACAGACCCAATTTCTCCTTTTGAATCCTCAGAAGCCAATTTGATGCAAAGGCATCTTTCAGAATACATAAATTAAAGCATGTCAAAAGGATCTTGAGATTTAAAGAGAGCTTGTGTTCTGATCTTTTGATCAGTTAAAAGAATTATTCTCCATAGGTAGAGCTAAAAAAGCTGCCATGGATTTTTTTTCCTGATAACATAGAACCCAAGATAATATAACTATTTAGATATTAAAAGAAAGAAGGGAAGATTAAAGGAATTCAAGAGATATCTAGCAAGATTCTCTCTGTCTGCTCCCCTCAAATAGTATGATCTCTTTTAGAGAGGGGGAGAGAGAGTACCAGGGGGCATTCAGAAATCTGAAGCCTGAAGATGGATTAGAAAAGAGACCACAATGTTTTTCCTTCATCATCTATTTTGCCATTCCAGTCAAGACTACAAGTGTGTGTATGTGTATACATTATAGTCACACATATAGTGCATATATATGCAAATATAAATATATATATATATATATATCACATAGAATATGTATTGTATAGTCATACATAAATGTATATATACATGTATATATACATATACACACATGTATATGCAATGAGAACCAATGTGTTTTATAAATGCTAGCTATTGGCATTTTCAAAATCTCTTTGTGATGGATAAAAATCAACAAATTAATGGAAAAGCAGTACCTTTGATGGCTTTCTGTTTTCCTTATTATCGGCAGTTCATACAAGAAAAGTATGTTCTTTAATAGGGCTTCTAAAATAATTCATATTAGCAAGACTAACAGAAAAAAATGGATTGGCTAAAACAAATTGAGATAATTAGCTTCAGTAAAGTAGCAAGATACAAAATAAAGCTAGAAAAATCAGCAAAATTTCTAAACAGTAGCAACAACACAAACAAAAAACATACCAATAGCAGAAAAGAAGTTCCATTTGAAGTAATTACAGAAAAAAAATCTAAATATCAGCTGACTAAAGCACACTTAACATGGATACAATCCTAAAATCTTTCTTAAGCAAATTTAAAAGGTAGCCTAATTTTCCTTACTACACGTTTTTTGAAGTGCTGGTTTTTTGTTCTTTTTTTTGTTTTGCTTTAGTCAGCTGTGTTTTTTTTTTTGTTTGTTTTTTT
>JAJPUD010028561.1:570-14592 GCA_023553655.1 Myrmecobius fasciatus
GACATAAATTTATTCCATCTCCACAGGTCTGAGAGGTAAACTATACAGCGTTCGTTCAATTTATTTATAATATCACTCTTTATATCTAAATCATGAACCTATTTAGATCTTTTCTTGGTATGTGGTGTTAGTTGTGGGTCAAGCCCTAATTTCTTGCACACTAGTTTCCAATTTTCCAGCAGTTTTTTCTGAATAGGGAGTACTTATCCCAAAAACTGGGGTCTTTGGGTTTATCAAACACTAAATTGTTAAGGTTATTGCCTAGATTGTCCTGATAACCTATCCTGTACCACTGATCGACTGCTGTATTCCTTAGCCAGTACCAAACGGTTTTGATGACCGCTGCTTTATAATATAGTTTTATATCTGGTAAAGCAAGGCCACCTTCATCTGCCTTTTTTTTCATTAATCCCCTTGAAATCCTTGACCTTTTGTTCGTCCAAATGAACTTTGCTACTATTTTTTCTAGATCTGTAAAATAATTTCTTGGGAGTTTGATTGGTTTGGCACTAAATATGTAGATTAGTTTGGGTAGTATTGTCATTTTTATTATGTTCACTCTGCCTACCCATGAGCACTTAATGTTTTTTCCAATTGATTAGGTCTGATTTTATTTGCGTGGAAAGTATTTTGTAGTTTAGTTCGTATACTTTCTGACTTTTCCTTGGCAGATAGATTCCCAAATATTTTATCCTATCATTTGTTATTTGAAATGGAATTTCTTTTTGTATCTCTTGATGCTGAACTTTGTTGGTAATATATAAAAATGCTGATGATTTATGTGGATTAATTTTGAATCCTGCCACTTTGCTAAAGTTGTGAATTGTTTCTAGTTTTTTAGTTGAGTCTCTAGGGTTCTCTAAGTATACCAACATGTCATCTGCAAAGAGTGATAATTTGGTTTCTTCATTACCTACTCTGATTCCTTTTATCTCTTTTTCTTCTCTTATTGCCAAAGCTAACATTTCTAATACAATATTGAATAGTAATGGTGACAGTGGGCAGCCTTGTTTCACTCCTGATCTTATTGGGAATGTTTTGAGTTTGTCTCCATTACATATGATGTTTGCTGATGGTTTTAAATAGATGCTACTGATCATTTTAAGGAAAAGCCCATTTATTCCTATACTCTCTAGTGTTTTTAATAGGAAAGGGTGTTGGATTTTATCAAATGCTTTTTCTGCATCTATTGAGATAATCATATGGTTTTTGTTAGTTTGGTTATTAATATAATTATTTATGCTGATAGTTTTCCTAATATTGAACCAGCCCTGCATCCCTGGTATAAATCCTACTTGGTCATAGTGTACTATCCTGGGGATGACTTTCTGTAATCTCATTGCTAAAATCTTATTTAAAATTTTTGCATCAATATTCATTAGGAAAATTGGTCTATAGTTTTCTTTCTCTGTTTTCACCCTACCTGGTTTAGCTATCAGCACCATATAGGTCGCGTAGAAGGATTCTGGCAGTATACCTTCTGTCCCTATTTTCTCAAATAGTTTGTATAATATTGGAATTAATTGTTCTTTGAATGTGTGGTAGAATTCACATGTAAATCCATCTGGCCCTGGAGATTTTTTCTGAGGGAGTTGGTTAATAGCTTGTTCTATTTCTTTTTCTAATATGAGGCTATTTAAATAATTTATATCCTCTTCTGTTAACCTGGGCAGTCTATATTTTTGTAGATATTCCTCCATTTCATTCAGATTATCAAATTTACTGGCATAAAGTTGGGCAAATAACTCCTAATTATTGCTCTAATTTCCTCTTCATTGGAGGAAAGTTCTCCCTCATCATTCTTGAGACTAACAATTTGATTTTCCTCTTTCCTTTTTCTTATCAAATTAACTAAAGGCTTATGTATTTTGTTAGTTTTTTCATAGAACCAACTCAGTTTTATTTATTAATTCAATGGTTTTCTTACTTTCAATTTTATTAATTTCTCCTTTTATTTTTAGAATTTCCAATTTGGTATTTAATTGAGGGTTTTTAATTTGTTCTTTTTCTAGTTTTTTTTTTTAATAATAAGCCCAATTCGTTGATGTTTTCTTCCTCTATTTTATGCAAGTAAGCATCTAGAGATATAAAATTGCCCCTTATAACCACTTTGGCCGTATCCCACAAATTTTGGTATGTTGTCTCCTTATTGTCATTCTCCTGGATGAAATTATTGATTGTGTCTATGATTTGCTCTTTCACCCATTCATTCTTCAGGATTAGATTATTTAATTTCCAATTAACTTTTAGTTCGTTTTCTCCTGGCCTTATATTGCATGTGATTTTTATTTCATCATGATCTGAAAAAGAGGCATTTACTATTTCTGCCTTTCTGCATTTGATTTTGAGGTTTTTATGCCCTAACACATGGTCAATTTTTGTATAGGTTCCATGGACTGCTGAGAAAAAAGTAAACTCCCTACTGTCTCCATTCAACTTTCTCCATAAATCTATCATACCTAACTTTTCTAACAATTGGTTTATCTCCCTAGTTTCTTTCTTGTTTATTTTGTGGTTTGATTTATCTAATTCTGAGAGAGCAATGTTGAGATCCCCCCACTAGTATAGTTTGGCTGTCTATTTCTTCTTGCATCTCTCTTAATTTCTCCCCTAGGAATTTGGATGCTATTGTACTTGGTACGTATATATTTAGTATAGATATTGCTACATTATCTATGGTACCCTTTAATAAAATATAGTTTCCTTCCTTATCTCTTTTGATTAGATCTATCTTAGCTTTTACTTGATCTGAGATAAGGATTGCTTCCCCTGCTTTTTTTTTTGTTCACCTGAAGCATAATAGTTTCTGCTCCAGCCTTTTACCTTCATCCTATAAGTGTCACTCTGTTTTAGGTGTGTTTCTTGTAGACAACATATTGTGGGATTCTGATTTTTAATCCAGTCTGATATCCGTTTCCGCTTTATGGGAGAGTTCATCCCATTCACATTCACAGTTAGAACAACTAATTCTTTATTTCCTGCCATCTTATTTACCCAAGTTATGTTTTCCCCTTTCCTTTCCCCTTTCTCCCTTCCCCCCTCCTCAGTTATTTGCTTTTGATGACCCCCTCCCCCAAACAATACTCCACCCTTCAGGTCCCCTCCCCCTGTTTTTACTCCTTTCCCCTGATTCTTCTATTTTCCATTCTATTAGTTTATCCCTTTCTTTTCCTCCTTTCCCTCCCACTTCCCTCTAGCAACAGACAAGTTTCTATGTGAAAATCAAGTGTCTGATATACACTTTTAGAGCCCAACCTGATGAGAATAAGATTTACACAATGCTCATCTCCCTCCCCTCTTTCTCTCAATTATACTAGGTTTTCTTTGCCTCTTCAAGAGATTTTACCTTGTTTTTACCTCCTTTTTTTTTAGATCTTATTTTACCACTTTTTCCCTCTTTTACCCAGTATGACAACCTTTCCCCCTCTGGTTCTCTTTTTCATATTATCAAAGTAATATCTAGTTCATTATACCCCCAAACTTTAAGTATCCCCCTAGTAAAAATAAAGTTCTCAAGAGTCTTTTCCTTTTTACCTTTTTATGTATCTCTTGAGTTCTGTGTTTGGATGTCGAATTTTTTTTTCAGATCTGGTCTTTTCATTAGAAATAGGTGAAATTCACCTATATCATTGAATGACCATCTTCTTCCCTGGAGGATAATGCTCATTCTAGCTGGATAGGTTATTCTTGGCTGTAATCCAAGTTCCTTTGCCCTTCGGAATATCTGGTTCCAGGCCCTTCGATCCTTCAGTGTGGAGGCTGACAGATCATGTGTGCTTCTAATTATTGATCCTCGGTATTTGAATTGTTTCTTTCTAGCTGCTAGCAGAATCTGTTCCTTGGTGCTATAGTCCTGAAATTTAGCCACGATATTCCTTGGGGTCTTAATTTTGGGGTCTCTTTCAGGAGGTGATTGGTGAATTCTTTCAATGGTGATTTTGCCCTTTGATCCTACAATCTCTGGGCAGTTTTCTTTCAGGATTTCCTGGAAGATGGTGTTTAGATTCTTTTTTTCATCATGACTTTCAGGAAGTCCAATAATTTTTAGATTGTCTCTTCTAGATCTATTTTCCAAGTCAGTTGTTTTTCCTAGGAGATATTTCATATTTTCTTCTAATTTTTCATTTTTTTGTTTTTGTTTGACTGATTCTTGAAGTCTTATTGAGTCATTCACTTGCATTTGTTCTATTCTTATTTTTAAAGTATAGTTTTCTTCATTTACCTTTTTAAGCTCCTTTTCTAACTGGCCAATTTGTTCATTGCACTCTTTTTCCACTTCACTAATTTTATTTTTCAATAAATTGGTGTCTTTATCATATCTCTTTTGGAGAGCTTCTTGCACTGACTTCAGTTTATTTTCCCATTTATCCTCCAGCTCTCTCTTGAGATTCTGTATGCAATCTTCCAGAAAGGCCTTTTGAAAAGGGGACCAGTGATGGTCCTTAATAACATCCTCTCAAGTTTTGTCTAAAGGAACCTCAGGATCTGGGGTCAGCCCTTCTCTGTCTCGATAAAAGGTGTCTATGGTGAGAGCTCTCTTTTGCTTCTTCATTTTTTTTTTTTTTGTTTTAGACAGCGTGTATATCTTTTTAAGGTTTGGAAAAACCTCGGCTAAAGCTCCTTGCCCTGGGGCAATTTGGCGAATTAATTTAAGGTGCTGGGCGGGTGGGGGCTAGGACTAAGTACGAATTACTCCTTAAACAAGGCAAGTCTGCCAGAACACCTGCCCCCAATCAGGGCAGAGTGTCCCGAGTGCCCCAGATAGACTCCCGGTGTTTGGAGTTTGGAGTTTGGAGTTTTTGCCACAATGAGCTGAGCTGAGTCCCACCCTCACTTCCGGCCTGCACCACTCTTTATCCCTCTGTCCGAGATAGACAAACCTGATGTGAAGTTATTCAGAGGTATCAGCAAGCAGCATCCAAGTATTTCTGAATTCATTGACTTGAAGATCAGTTCAGAGGCTTATTTTATTGTTGATTTGAGAGAAGATCGGAGGAGGAAGCAGAGTCATGTTTTCACTCCACCATCTTGGCTCCGCCCGCCAGAACTCATGGCATACAAAACTATGCAGAGCATATCTATCTAACTATAACCTTAAGAGTGTCTAAAGTTGCTGTCATTCTTGACTTTGAATGTAAGGAATATGAAGGGCTTTTTGCTACAAATGGCAATATCTTTCTTTTTTTGCCTTTGTTCTGTATTTTGGCATTGACTGTTTCAGTGTTCAATGTGTAAAAAGATAAAGGCTCTATTGATGAAGCTATTTGGTAGTCTTATGTAGCCATATACTTTATTTTCAGGATTGGTACCAAAGTAAAATCATACCATCTAAAATTTTCCAAAGAAACCACTGGAAAAGATAAGAATTTTTTACCTCAAAGAAATAACCCTATAGACATAAGAATATAAATAACCAATTGTATTTTGCTGAACAATCAGCATTAATGTCATTGAAAATCCAACTGGGTTTTTCATTTATTTGTTTTTGATTAAAATAATAAATCGGTATATCAATTCTTGTTGTATTATTATCATTTTTTATTCAATTCAATTTAATGTAGGTAAATTATATACCATTCATTAAACATCTTTGTGTAAGATGAAAATATATGAAGGTATTGAAATCACCATTTTGGAGGGAGGAAGTTTAAAATGCGTACCCAGTTTTTTAAATATCCCAGTCTAAACTACTCAATCTATTGGATACCCTTGTCCAACAGAACAGCAGCTCCCTCAAACATCCTGTATGCAAATATGGACATAAATCTATTCTTTTCAGTAACTAATGTACACACATAAGTAGGTGTCATAAGATGTATACACATTTATGATCAGAATTTGATGAAATTTAAATGTTTCATTTGCATTTGTATTTAGAGTCCAGTATTTACTATTCTAAAAAAAAAATAAGCAAACAAAAATTATGTTTTTTTCAATCTCTTCTCATTTCACTGCTCCCCTTCATTGACAAACATTTTGAAAAAGTAGCTGATATTGCCATTTCCTTACCACTCATTAACACCACAGACACATTGTATATTATATTCCACTTTGTGAACTCCCCACTCTGCTGAAACTTCTCTCACAAAAGTTGCAAATGACTTATTTTTCAACAAATCTAATGGCTTTCTTTCAGTTCTTTCCTTTTTTCAAATTCCTATAACATTTGACAATGTTGACACTTATTCCTTCCAGATATTCTCTCTTCCTTTGTCTGCTAGTTTATTTCATGCTTCTCTAATTTTCATTTCTTTATCCTGTGCTGGTTCTTTTACATTCTCTCAGATGGTAACATGGTTATGTTCCCTGAGATTCTGTCTTTATCTAGCCTTCCCTCCCCTTTCCATACTGTCTACCGTTACCTTCATTTGTAGATTCTATCTTACATTTTATAATCAAATCTTCAATTGACTAGCACACCTCTACCTACCTAATCTACATTAAAATCAACATGGGAAAAACTGTTCTACCTCCAAAAGATTGATTTTCTTTCAGAATTCACTATTCTTGAAAGTGGCACCACCAGTTTTCCTTTTTCTTTTTTTTTCCCTTGAAACAATCTTCCTCTTTCTTAACTCTCCTATCTGACTAAGAATTAAGTCCTTTCTGCATTTTTGCTGTTATTGCTCAGTTGTGTTCAACTCGTTGTGACCCCCTGCACCATACCATCCATGGTGTTTTCATGGCCAGAATACTGAAATGATTTGTCATTTTCTTTTCCAGTGGATTAAGGTAAATAGAGGTTAAAAGAACTTGCCCAGGATCACATAACTAGTAAGTGTCTGAAGTTAGATTTGAGTTCAAGTATTTCTGACTCTAGGCCCAGTGATTTATCCAGTGAACCACCTAAGTGTCTGTTCTAATTCAGTAATATCTCTTTTATCCATCCCTTCTTTCTGTACCTGTAGCTACCACTTGTAAAACAAACAAAGAAAAACAAAAAAACCCAACAACAAAAAACCCCCTCCTTTATCCATCTCAAATATTGCAAGTCTCATTTGTTTTCTTGATGTTATTTTTCCTTCTTCCAATCTGTCTTCATGTTGTTTTCAGAATAATTTTCTTTATACACATATATAAACATGCTTTCTCTTTGCTAAAACCCTACTCAATAAAGTTAAAACATCTTTATTTGACATTCAAGAATATCAAGAATCTATTATGTTATCCACTTACTTCATGCACCCATTAAACCAAGCTGGAATACTCCTTTCCTTTAAGCACATTCCCACCTATTTTCCTTTGCTTACATTATTTCCTCTAGTCCTAGCCTGACTTTAGAAATGCTATTCATTTTTTGAAGTCCAACTTAAGTGACATATTTATGAATTCCTTTAGATTGTAATAACTTTACTATTGAACTGCAATAAGCTTTTTTTAACAATGCACTTATTTTTATTATAATTATTATTTTATTTTTTATATTTTTCCAGTAAATATTAAACTTTATAATGGCAGGGATTCTGTCCTATTTAATTTTTATATTTCCTATACCCAGTATAATAATTTATAAATAGTAGACAATAATAAATGTATGATATACAAATGAATAAGAGGGAAAATATCATGAATTATTTGGACATGGTAGATGTCTTTGACTAGTCCTCATTTGTGATATAATTTATTCATAAACATTTAAGAGAGGCCTTAATTTATTTATGCAAATTTACAGTATTCTGAAGTACTGGAATTGAAATGTCCCTCCTAGGAGTTTATCAGTAATAATGTAGAGAATGAAGGTAGCTAGGTGTTTCAATAGACGGAATGTTGGGCCTGGAGACATTTTAATATTCTTGTGAACCTGGGAATGGTATATAACCTTTGTTAACCTTAATTCACTGGAGAAGGAAATGCAAATCACTCTAATACCTTTGCCAAGAAATCTCTATGGACAATATTGATATGCTATGAATAACAGGTAATGGAAAGTTAGACATGATTGAATGATTTAAAAACAACAAATACTAGAATATAAATATGCTTTGATTTGCTGCTTGGTGATAAGCATAACATGACAATGGATCACTGATTTATTGTCTTTTCCAACAAGTCAAGTCCTTTTAATTTTCATGGCACAAAGGATCCTGAGGGGGAAGGGGAGATAATGAATATGGTTTTCTCATTACAGTTTAGCATGCAGGTATTTTTTTTTTAATTTGAGAAATAGAACTTTGAAAATAGTTGTACTAGATGGGGAGTTAGTAATGTTTGCTAAGTAAAGGTTGGGAATATTGTATAATGAAAGGCAAGAATGAACAGAAGTTACTTGCTACTTCAAATAAGAGTTAAAAGAAAGGAGGAGAAAGAATAGATATAACATGTTCTATTGTTCTTTTATTAAATGTCTGTGCTTTGAATTAAATCCATAAGGTATAAGACATATTGATGATAACTTATGAGACCTTTTTTAAGAGAAGATTCCAGCTCTAAAAGTATTTAAGTACTGGGGTAGCATTTGGGTGACCCAAAAGAGAAGCAGACCTAGGGTTTAGAAATACTAAAAAATATAACATCCCCAGGAAACCATTGAAGAGAAAGAACAACATCAGGAATGTGTTAATAGCACTTCAAATCATAGCAGGATGCCAGACATTTTAATATAAGTCCTAGAAAAGGAATTATTTGGAAACACATGTGTGCTTTCTCCTTCCATCTCTGTCTCTGTTGCTCTCCTCAGTTAGTTTTTCCTTCTCTCCCTCTCTCCCTCTCCCTCTCTCCTTCTCTTCCTCTCTCTCTCTCCCTCTCTCCCTCTTTCCCTCTCTCCCTCCCTCCCTTCCTCTCTCTCTCTCTCTCTCTCTCTCTCTCTCTCTTTCTTTTTCTCTCTCTCACTCTTTCTCACACACATACACACACTCTCTCTTTCTCACACACACACACACACACACACACACACACACACACACACACTCTATAAAGTTTGAAGCTTTCAAGCTTTCAGTACTTAATCCCTTAAGACTTATTATGCTGAAGTCACCATCATCTTCAAGTGAATTGAATCGATCAAATAACTACTTTTGATCTTGTCACCTCACTGCATGATAGTGAAAATATACAGTGCTTATTCTGCCTTCACTGACCATATGTTCAATAAAACAAGAAGACAAGTAGAAAAGAATTCAAAATACCAGAAATGAATGGTATAGTCTTAATATGTTTCGATAACAACACCAACAATAAACCTTAATGGAATAGTTTGCTTATATTGTCACTAAGAATTGGAGTCAGTTAGATTTAAATCTGAACCTTGCCTCATATTTGCTGTGTGTTTCTGGGCCAGCTACTTATACTCCAAAATTCTTTTCATAGTACTGCATACAGGGTGGTTGCTCAGTTGTAAGTACACATAAAATATGATGTGCTTGGATGTGCCAATATATTGAATACATGGTCCCTTTTGTTTTCCCATGCTTTTGTGGTCAACAACTGTTGTTGGATAAATGCATTCATTTATTCTGAATAGATGAATTTTCTGTTTTTAAAATGATTGCTCCCTAGAGTTTTGGTCAAGCCTGGGCATTACAAGGCTACTTTAGTACTTGCCAATATGGAAAAAGTGATCAAGGGAAATGGGAAGAAATAAGAAATTTTGGGACAAATATTGTGGTGGAAGTCATATTATGGCAAGAGAAAATCCCAAGAAAACAAATCTGAGTTCTCAGGATCCTCTGCAGATGGTACAGCAATGATATGAACATCTTAGAATTAAGCTTTTCAGTCTCTGCTTGGGCTACTTTGTATTGGATAGAGTTACAAAGTTAAAAATCTAAAACTCATCTTCTATCCCCTTATACAATGCCTTCCTTCTTGGGTCTCAAGGTACTTATCATGAGCCTTGTCTTGGAAAGTTTTTTTTTTTATGTCTTCAAATTTTCAGCCTGTTTCTATTTAGTTAGTCCCCAACTGATCTCTATGTCATAGTATATAGGTAATGTTTGAAGTATTGCCTCTGACAAAGGTATCTTTCCTAACTGTATATTACATTATTCCATGCCTTTGCTTTACTTCTAACCATCTCTGAATCATGTTGCATATTTTGGGGTCATCATCTCCACCCCCTACTTGCCTTTACTCTTTTTTCAGCTTTTCCTTATCTCCCTGTATTTTCCATTAGAAGGTAAACTTCTTGAGGATTGGAGCTATTATGTTTGTTTACACTTGCAAGCTGTTACAATGCAAAGAATATTACCATGAGAATCAGAAAAACCTGAGTTTATATCATGACCCATACACTTGCCAGTTGTATGACCCTAGATACCTTATTTAACCTCTTAGGCTAATTTTTCTCATTTCTAAAATAAGGTGATAGCATCTATCTCTCATGGTTGCAGTGAGTACTGAATGAAATAATATATAAGTATACACACATAGGTATTAGCACATATATAGTGCTTTTTAAATCTTAAATTCTATATAATGTTAATTCATCTATCTTTTTTTTTCTTTTTCCTCATCTTGTTCTTTTTCTTACTCTTGTTCTTCTACTACTACTTTTCCTTTTTGCCATCCTCTTCCTCTTCCTTCTCCTCCTCTTGCTTCTCCTTCTCTTCTCCCTGCTTCTCCTCTTCTTCCTTCTGCTTCTCATTCTCTTCCTCCTATCCTTCCTATTCCTCATCCTCTTCTTTCTCTTTCTCCTCCTCCTCCTTCTTCTTGTTGTTTTTCCTCTTCCTCCTCATCCTCCTTCTCTTCTTTTCAGTTCCAGGACTTACCATAGTGCTTACCAAATAGTAACTCATACTATCCTCTTACTCCTTCCCTCCCTGTTTTGTTTCCTTCCTCCCTCCCTTTCTCTCTCTCCCTCTCTTTCTCCTTTCTTTCTTTCCTCCCTTCTTCTCTCTCTCTCTGTGTCTTTTTCTGTCTCTCTCTCTCCTATCTCTCTCTCCTCCCTATCTCTCTTATCTACATTTCCATACTACTTCAGAATTTATAGTTTTATAAAGCACTTCCTAATAGTTCACCAGTGAGATAGTTATTTCAAGTATCATAATTTCCATTTTACTGATGAGCCTGAGAGAAGTAATTTGATTTCTCAAAGATTATACAATATCATCATATGAAGCATTAACAACAAGAGTTCTTTTGTTTATGATACAATACACTGTCTCATAAAGACTTGTGATCAGTGCAGGAAGTCCTTACTCTATGTACAAATTTATGGTTAGAGAGCCAAGTTTGATATTCATAGTGGTTTGGTGATTTTCCTATGAGTAAAAAAAGTTAGTAATGCCAGTTACAAAATTTAAACCCAGGTCTTTCTGATTCTAAGGATAGTGTTCTGTTGACTATGCCATGATACCACCTTTTGTCTCTGATTAATATATCAAAAAGTTTTCAGATCCCAAAGAAGAAAGTCCAAAGAATGTCAAGAACCATGACAGAAAGTGGAAGAGATATTTTGATTAATAAATTCTGTCTACCTGAAAAAAATAGATGTAACTCATCTAGCTTAGAGAATTAGTGCATTTAAATCTGTGTCCACATGTGCCTGTGTCATTGGAGGGCTAAACAAAATGTTTTATTCAATTTATTTATGGCTTCATCTAAGTTAAAATTTCACTCATAGCTTCCTTATGAACAGACTTGTTGCTGGTCCAAAAAAGAGGTTTTTTTAATAAACTGAAAAGAGCTTCTTAATTTTAGATTATATGTTTTTTAACACCATCCTTGTATTTGTATTGAAGTAGTGAGTGGCACAGTGGATAGAGCAATGCCTGTGGAATTAAGAAGCTCTGAGTTCAAATCCTGTGTTTTCTAGCTGTGTGACCCAGGATAAATCATTTCACTTTTATCAGCCTCATTTTTCTTTTCTGTAAAATAGGTGTAATAGGAACATCTATTTCACAGGGGTATGATGAGGAACAAATGAAATAATATAAATAAACTGTTTTAAAAACCTTAAAGCATTACACAAATGCTGGCAATTTGCTATTCTAGTTCCACCTCCAAGAAATGTTGGCAAATTCCCACTCTGGAAGACAGTCTAATATCCTTCCCAGCCAAAGGTGACAGTGCACCTTTCATGACATCCCTCAAATAAAACAACTAGGAATCATATCTCCTGGGTATTTTAGTTCCTGGCACATAATAATGCCAGTATTTGTTTACTGACTGACTGACTGATAGATTAGGAAGTCTAGCCTTTCCTGCTTCTATCAAAAAGGAATATTTTTTTTAATTTTATTTTATTTGCATAACATATGTGTGGGTAATTCTTCAACAATAACCCTTACATAGCTTTCCGTTACAAATTTTTCCCCCCAACTTCCCCACCCCTTCCCTATATGGCAGGATATCCACTACATGTTAATTATGTTAAAATATTGGCAAATCGAATATATGTATACGTATTTCCAAACTTATCATTGTTGTGCAAGAAAAATCTTATCTACACAAACGATATATCAGATAAAGGAAACACAATGTAAGCAAACATCAATCAAGGAGTATGATAATTTTATGTTGTGGTCCACATTTCACATCCCTCTCTCTGGGTGTATATGGCTTTCTTCAGTGAACAATTGGAGTTGGTTTGAAACATATCATTGTTGAAGAGAGCCATGTCCATCAGAATTAATTGTCATATAGTACTGTTGTTGCCGTGTATAATGATCTCCTGGTTCTGCTCATTTCACTCAGCATCAGTTCATGTAAGTCTCTCCAGACCTCTCTGAAATCATCTTGCTGGTCATTTCTTACAGAACAATAATATTCCATAATATTCATATACCATAATTTATTCAGCCATTCTCCAATAGAAGGGCATCTATTCAATTTCCAGTTTCTAGCCACTACAAAAAGGGCTGCCACAAACATTCTTGCACATGTGGGGCCTTTTCCTTTCTTTATGATTTCTTTGGGATATAAGCCCAATAGAAATGCTGCTGGGTCAAAGGGTATGCACAGTTTGATAACTTTTTGAGCATAGCTCCAAATTGTTCTCCAGAATGGCTGTATCTGTTCACAGCTCCACCAACAATGCATCAGTGTCCGAGCCCTCCCACAACCCCTCCAACATTCATCATTAACTTTTCCTGTCATTTGAGCCAATCTGACAGGTGTGAAGTGGTACCTCAGGGTTGTCTTGATTTGCATTTCTCTGATCAACAGTGATTTGGAGCACCTTTTCATATGACTATAAATAGTTTTAATTTCATCCTCTGAAAATTGTCTGTTCCTATCCTTTGACCATTTATTGATTGAAGAATGGCTTGAATTTTTATAAATATGAGACAATTATCTATATATTTTTGAGATGAGACCATTATCAGAACCCTTGAATGTAAAGATGATTTCCCAATTTATTACTTCCCTCCTAATCTTGTCTGCATTGATTTTGTTTGTACAAAAACTTTTTAACTTAATATAGTCAAAGTTATCTAACTGGTTTTCAATTAAGAGTTCCAGTTCTTCTTTGGACATAAATTTATTCCATCTCCAAAGGTCTGAGAGGTGAACTATATTACATTCCTCTAATTTACTTACAGTATCACTCTTTATATCCAGATCATGAACCCATTTAGATCTTATCTTGGTATGTGGTGTTAGATGTGGGTCAAGCCCTAATTTCTTCCACACTAGTTTCCAGTTTTCCCAGCAGTTTTTGTCAAATAGTGAATACTTATCCCAAAACCTGGGGTCTTTGGGTTTATCAAAAACCAAATTGCTATAGTTATTGCCTAGTTTGTCTTGTGATTCTATCCTATTCCACTGATCGACTACTCTATTTCTTAGCTAGTACCAAATGGTTTTGATGACCGCTGCTTTGTAATATACTTTTAGATCTGGTACAGCAAGTCCACCATCGTCAGCCTTTTTTTTCATTAATCCCCTTGAAATTCTTGACCTTTTGTTTTTCCAAATGTACTTTGCTACTATTTTTTCTAGATCTGTAAGATAATTTCTTGGGAGTTTGATTGGTATGGCACTAAATAAGTAAATTAGTTTGGGTAGTATTGTCATTTTTATTATATTCGCTCGTCCTACCCATGAGCATTTTAAGTTTTTCCAATTGACTAGGTCTGATTT
>JAJPUD010028562.1:0-14592 GCA_023553655.1 Myrmecobius fasciatus
CACAAAAGGTTGGAACAAAAAAAAAGTTTTGCAAAGGTCAATGTAGAAAAATCACTCATATGTTTTATAAATAAAAAGCTTTTAATAATATAAATAAATAAATAAATTTAAATTAAAAAATTTGAGTTCCTTCCCTCTTTCCCTCCCTTTTTTTCTCTCTTCCTAATAGAGTAAGCAAATTAATATAGATTATGCATGTGCAATGCAAAACACGTTTTCACATCAATCATGTGGCAAAAGAAAACTCAGATCAAAAAAATTAAAATATGAAAAAAGTAAAAAATAGTATGCTTCAATCTGCAGTCAGATTCCAGTGCTTTCTTTGGAGGTGGATAGCATTTTTCATCATCAGTTCTTTGGAATTATTTTGGATTATTTGTATTGCTGAGAATACCTAAGTCATTCACAGGTGATCATTGTACAATATATTTTTCTTTTTTTTAATTAAAGCTTTTCAATTGCCTCAGCAAAAAGCAAAAAGAAAAAAAAAGAAAGAAAAGAAAAGAAAACATATGCATGGGTAATTTTTCAACATTGACCCTTGCAAAACCTTCTGTTACAAATTTTCCCTCCTTCCTCCCACCCCCTCCCCTAGATGGCTGGTAGTCCAATACATGTTAAATATGTCAAAATATATGTTAAATCCAATATATGTATACATATTTATACTTATGTTGTTGCACAAGAAAAATCAGATCAAGAAGGGAAAAAAAACCTGAGAAAAGAAACAAAATGCAAGCAAATAACAACAGAAAGAGTGAAAATGCTATATTGTGCCATCAGAACTGATCCTCATATAGTCTTGTTGTTGCCGTGTATAATGATCTCCTGGTTCTGTTCGTTTCACTCAGCATCAGTTCATGCAAGTCTCTCCAGGCCTCTCTGAAATCATCCTGCTGGTCATTTCTTACAGAGCAATAATATTCCATAACATTCATATACCATAATTTATTCATCCATTCTCCAATTGATGGGCATCCCTTCAGTTTCCAGTTTCTAGCCACCACAAAAAGGGCTGCCACAAACATTCTTGCACATGTGGGTCCCTTTCCTTCCTTTAAGATGTCTTTGGGATATAGGCCCAATAGAAACACCGCTGGGTCAAAGGGTATGCATAGTTTGATAACTTTTTGAGCATAGTTCCATTTGCTCCCCAGAATGGTTGGATCAGCTCATAGTTCCACCAACAATGTATCAGTGTCCCAGTTTTTTCCACATTCCCTCTAACATTCATCCAACATCCTGTCATTTTAGCTATTCTGAGAGGTGTGTGGTAGCATCTCAGAGTTGTCTTAATTTGCATTTCTCTGATCAATAGTGATTTGGAGCATCTTTTCATATAACTAGAAATGGTTTCAATTTCTTCATCTGAAAATTGTCTTCATATGCTTTGACTATTTATCAATGACTTGATCATTGTACAATATTGATGTTACTGTATACGGTGTTCTTCTGGTTTTGCTCACTTCATTCTGCATCATTTCATGTAAGTATTTCCAGCCTGTTCATCATTTCTTATGGAGCAGTAATATTTATTATAATCATATACCATGACTTATTCAGCCATTACTCAATTGATGTATATCACCTCAATTTCCAGTGCTTTGCTACCACAAAAAGAATTGCTATAAAGATTTTTTTTTTTTTTTACAAATGGGTCCTTTTCTTTTTCCTTTGATTTCTTTGAGGTACAGACCTAGTGGTGATATTGCTGGATCAAAGGGCATGCCCAGTTTTATAGCCCTTTGGGCACAGTTTCAAAATATTCTCCAGGATTCACAATCCAACTGCACATTAGTGTCCCAATTATCCCTGCATCTCAATTTGGGGAACTTTCAAGAAAATTACATGTAAGGGACTCTGAACCCAGTCATCTAGTTCAACTCTTTCATTTTATAGCTTAGGCAATTGTGTCCCTATGAAGTAAAGTGATTTGCCCACAGTCATTCAGAAAAGAAGTTGAAAATATCAGGATTAGAAACCAGTTGGGAGCACCCAAGTGCTCTGACTCCCCAACCAGCACAAATTCTATTATACCAGGGCTCCTTAACCTTTTCCACTCACTAACCCATTTCTCCCTAGAAATGTTTATGTGAGCCTGTGTATAAAGGTAAAAAAACATAGATATACAAATCAAACATGTATTGGCAATAAATCATAATTTGTGTTCCCCAATTCAGTTATGAGACCTTATATGGGGTCACAAACTACAGTTTAAAAAGCTGGGCACTATATTACATTTCAACTAAAGAAGGCACCCTGGAATTGAACCTACAAACTTTAGTTCTTGTTCAGCTTAAAACTTGTCTCCAGAGTGCCATATCATTTTTCTGTAGTGCATGAAGAATACTGTAAGGCTCTCCTCCTCCAAGAGAGAATTGAATAGATGAGAGAAGACTAGCTCCCAGGGATAGAAGGCAGGCATAGTGATGCTTATGGATGGTGAGGATGAATGCAGTCAAGAGAGGGGTTAAGAATTAGAGATGAAGTGTTTTTTGGAAAATTTTTCACATACTACTCGTGAGAAGATCGGAAGAGTAGTATAAACTGAGGCAATTGGGGTTAAGTGACTTGCCCAGGGTCACACAGCTAGGACGTGTTAAGTGTCTGAGACCAGATTTGAACTCAGGTCCTCCTGACTTCAGGGCTGGTGCTCTATCCACTGCGCCACCTAGCTGCCCCCAGCCTTGATTTCTTAAAAAAAAAAAAAAAAAAGAAAAAGAAAAACATCACTATCAGCAGGTCTGATAACAAAACCTGCAAAAAGTCAAATAAAGTAAGTATCCAAACTGAAAGGAAAAAAGATGCTTATCAGTATGGTAAGGAAGTTTGCTTGCTGGTAGCAGCTTTAGAAGGAAAGATTTGACTTATACAGTTTTTTCAGGTCTTACACAGCCAATCAACAGCATTCTGCAGCATTTGAATGGACCAATGGGTTACAACTTCCCATATAGGAAAGTTGATCTAGAAAGTCCCCAGTTGTGTATTCTATACAAGTCTCTGGAGTGTGTTGGTTTTGTAAATTCAGCATAAGCATAAGGAGATTGTTTCAGGTTTTATTATTGTCTGTTGCTGAATGGGGAGAAAGGAAATCTTAGTTCTGTTCACAGCACATTCTGACAACAGTGGTCTTTTTCCTGTGTGAGGTGAAGGAGGTCTAGCTAATGCTTGTTTGGGGCAGGTAATTTGTCCAAAAAATTTTATAGTCTTGTGGGAAGATCAAAGATCAGATTGAGGTAGAGGTCAAGAAAGGGAAGGCCATTGAATTGGAGGAGCTGAAGGGCAGAATGGAAATTTTTAGGTGGGTAATAAGAGAAACAGGCATTCTCCCATCTCTGAAAATCAAGAGGAGCCAAGCAAAGTTAGATATTCCTTGAAGACAAGGACTGTTGACTTCTTTTGTCTTTGTATCACAGGAGCCTAATCTAGTACATGGCATTTAATAGGCTTTTAAGAAATAATATAGAATGAATGAACTAGAAAGGAAATGCTTACTTAGCTTTTGTGCCACTGAGCTAGTATACTGGCAGCTTCCCAGGTGAACTCCTTGGGTTTTAGGACCTGCTGCTAAGCTTCCTGGCCCAAGTACAATTGCTTTTGGAAAACAGGCTCTTGGATTTCTTCATAGAATTAATATAGAAGGAATTCTCAATCAACTTGGCCAGGTAGAATCGGAGAAGAAGGGAGAAAATGGTTGCTTTCTGAGTCCTGTCTTTTATGTTCTAGAATAGCTCAAATACTTTAGAACCAGGTTTCTTCAAGAAAATTTCTGGGAGATGATCTGCTGCAAATGGAGGCTTCCAATCTCCAGATCTGCAGGAAGACTGCCTTGCATTTTCCCATGGCCCTATGCCTTCACTTACCTTTACCTACATTCACTTCACTTACTACTTTACTTACCTTACACTACTTCATTTACACTTTACCTATATTACCTCTCCCTCTACCTACTATGTAGTCCTCGATCCAATGACATTAGCCTCCTTGCTGTTTTTTAAATAAGATATTTAGTGTCCCATATCCAAGCATTCTTATTGGCTATCTCCCATGCCCAGAATTCTCTCCCTCTTCATTTTTGCCTCCTCGTTTACCTGGATTCCTTCAAGTCCTAGTTACAATCCTTCCTTCTATGGAATCTTTTCTCTCTTAATTCTAGTATTTCCTCTCTATTACTTTCAAATTATCCTGCATCTCCCCTATTACATTGTGAACTCTGTGAGATCAGGTTCTATCTTTTGAATTTTTTTTTTTTTATCCCTAGTGTTTAGAATGGTGTCTGGCACATAATAACCATTTTATTAATCCTTGTTGACTTAATTTGGCTCTGTTTACTTTGCTTCTGCCTTGGTTCCTTTTAGTCATCCTTTACTAACTTTGATGTTCACCTAGATGGTAGTGGGCCCACACTTAGCCAGTTGGAGCCACCAGTACTTTCTGGTAGAGCCAGATAAACTCCTAATCCAGCCGTTCCATTCTACAGTCATGGTGATCTTGATGACCTTATAAACCTAAAGAGAGAGAGACAGAGAGACAGACAGAGAGAGAGACAGAGTGAGAGACAGAGAGAGAGAGAGACAGAGACAGAGAGAGGCAGAGAGACAGAGAGTGAGACACAGAGAGAGACAGTGAGACAGAGAGAGAGAGACAGAGTGAGAGACAGACAGAGAGAGAGAGAGAGAGAGGGAGAGAGAGAGAGAGAGAAAGAAAGAAATAGGGAGAGAGAGAGAGAAAGAGAGAGAAAGGGAAGGAGGGGGACAGACAGACAGAGAGACAGAGAGAGACAGTGTCGAGTGTTGTTGGGTTTTTTTTTAAATTTTATTTTAAACCTGTTCTTTACCTGTGAACTCTACCTCCCAGAGATGTATGCCCTTGAAAGCCTAGCTATGATAGATTCTGGGATCCATGGAGAATTATTGACCAGGACTTTGGAAGACATAAGGGCAACCTAGTCTAAACCAAAGCTTATTTCATGGTCACGGAGACACTGTTCTGTGGCCAAGTGATATGTGACACCCAGAACTTGGGCACAATTGGCTGTGACCATCTCTGAAAGAAATTGTCCTAGATATCTCCATGAAATGGTGATCTGGTTCTAGGCCACTGATTTCTGCTATCCAAAATTAAGGAAGGCTTCCTTTTCTTTTGGCTCCTCTTTTCTCTCCCCTCAGCCCTTTCCATATCCCTCCCTCTTCCCTTTCTCCTTTGCCTTGTTTTTCAATAAAAAGACTCTTAAATCTGCTCCCCACCAGGCTGGGAGCTGGTGCCTAATGTGACTTTAAATGTCACTCCATACAACCAGGAAATCCAATGCCCTGGGGCTGTCTGGCTGAATAGCAGCATTGTTTCTAGCGCCAATCTCTTTTGTCTGTTTGGTATCTCAAGTGACACATTTAGACACAATGCTTCTAAGGCAGGAATATCCACACTCCTAAGGGTTCCTAATTTTGAGGTCAGGTTTATTATTTCAAAGTCTTCTTTTACGTGATAACGTTTTACTGCTGAATTTGGATACAAAGAAACAGTCTTTTTTAAAATGAAAAATTACATTCTCCTGGAATAAAAATGGGAATCCTCTGTTTTAATTCCCTGCTGATTCTGACACTCTCTTGCCATCAAGCAATGTTTCTTAACGTCAGTGAGATGTTTGTCATTATGAATTTGAAGAATTGCTCTGTTAGGCAAAGTAGATAGGAGATAATACCACGGACCATTGGGGGAAAAAATTCTTAGGGAATATAGGGGAAAGACAAAAGCTCCTTTTCATCATTGTCTCTCATTCTTAGTCGTGTAGGTTCTGTGGCAATTTAGCTGGAGCAGATCAAGAAGCTCCCTAGAATAAGAATCACAACCTAAAAGAAAGATGCTAAGAATGTAACATTAGCATTTAATTCCCTCTTGTTTTTCCCTTGTTGCAGCTAATAGTAGACAACACAGTTGGAAGTCTGGAAGACCAGAGTTCAATCCCATCTCAGACACTTGTTAGCTTTGTGACTCTGGACAAGAAGGTGCTTAACATCTCTCAGCCTCAGTTTCCTCATTTGTAAAATGTGGATAATAATAATGCTAATCACACTGAGTGGATATAAGAATCAAATAAATGAATACATGTAAAGTGTTTTGCAAATTTTAAAAGCACATATAAACACTAGCTATTAGAGTAGAAATAAGCTCCTTCAGAGCAGGGATTGTTTTCATATTGTGTTTTTACCTAGTGCCTGGCATAGTTCTTTGCACATAGTAGGTCTTTAATAAATACTCCTTATTGACAGCCATGCTGCCAGGACTAGAACCTAGACCACAGAGATTCCTTTCCCCCCCTTTCCCCCTCCTTTTTTTTTTTAACCCAAGCCCAATAGCCCTATTGTCCTGATTGATAACCATGCATCTGGGCCACTATTTCAGACAGACCCCAGCTATTATTTGCTTTACTCCCCACTTCTTGGTCCGTTGTCCCCTGCCTGGACCAAAATCTTGCCACCAGCTCTTCTCATATGTCTGGAACTACAAGATAAATCAGTTTTGTCTGTTTCATTTCTTGCCTCTCCATGGACATTCTCTCAGATAATATATTTGAATACAGGAGAAGACAACACATATTAGAATATAAGCCCTTTGATGAAAAACTGCTTTTGTGTTTATATTTTTATCTTTAGTGTTTAATACAGTGCTTGGCACATAATAAGCACTTGGTAAGTCATTCCTTCCCTCCCTTCCTTTTCTTTCCTTCCTTCCTTCCTTCCTTCCCTCCTTCCTTCTTTCCTTTCCTTATTACTTCCTTTCCTTCTTTCTTCCTTTTTGCTTTCTTTCTTCCTTTCCTCCTTTTTTCCTTCCTTCCTTCATTTCTTTCTTTTTCTTTTCTACAGGAATGAAATTATTACAGCAGTCATTGCTTTAGCAGTATTACCTGGATAGTGAATTAGAGAGGAAATGCATAAAACTTATGAAAACCAAAAAAGGAAGCTGTCATAATAATCTAGACAAGAAGATTCCTACAATCTCATAATTTCTTCAATTCCATAATTATTTCTTCTAGGGTCCTTAGGACACTTCTTCCTATGATTCTTTATGGATACCCTAAAGGATATATATATCTTGTATTTACCTGGTTTTTACATTTTGTTTCCTTTACTGAAATCTAAGCTAATGTTGAGATCCACGACTATTTTTACCTTCCTTAGTATTCCCAGCACATAGCACAATGCCTAGCACATAGTAAATACTTAAAACATGCTTGTTGACTAAAATTCTTGAATCCATCATCTGTGGGAGACCCTCTTGATCCCCTCCTAGAGCATATGGTATATACTTGTCTATGTGAGCTCCTTAAGGTGAAGGACAGTTTTCTCTTATCTTTGTGACCTTAGATTTCAGATTCTACATTTTTTTTCATGTGTTATGGACAAGGTGGCATTCTAGGAAAGCCTATGAACCCCAGTGCCCGGCATCTAGTACCTTTAATGATAGCTTATTGCTTGTTTGATTTGCTCTAATCTTAAGGAATTTAATTTTTAGGGCACAGCTTTACCTTGCAATTACCTTCCTTATCTCTTCTAGAAGATTGTAAGTTGTAAATTCCTTCAAAGCAGGGCTAAAATTCTTATTCCTCTTTGAATCTCCCCTAGTGTTTAGCATAATGAATTAATGTTTGAATGATGAAATAGAGAAGATGTGGTCAAAATCTGGGAGGAAAAAATGGCTTACCCAAAGGCACTGATTAAAATCAGTGAAGACTAAATTAAAAAAAAAATTTCTGAATTTGCCAATTGCTTGTGATCTTTAGAGAACAATTTCAGGAAGTGATAGTAGTGAAAGGTAGACTTCTTGGTCTTCTGCAGAGGTTTAAGTAGAGGAAATGGAATCCATGGATTATAAGTTTGGGAGTAAAGGGAGAGGAGAAACAATACAAACATACCATTTTTGTTTTATTTAGTTTTCTTATTTTCATGTTGTACTTTTGTTATGCCTTTACTTAATTTTTTTTTAGTGAACATTTGATTTCTCTCCTTCCACCACCATCCCTATAAGAAAAAAAAAGAAAATCAAAAACCCTTTTATAAATATGTATAGTCAATCAAAATAAATGGCCTCCCTGATCATGTTAAATGTATAGATTTTAGATTTGTTTTATACACATACACACACACACACACATATAAGTTGCCTGAGATTGTGAGTGCATCACAGTTTTTTTTTTATTTCAGTTGAAGCATAGGTTTTTGTTTCAGCCTCTTATTTTAAATATGTGTGTGTCTTTCTGTTTCAAGTATTTTTTAAATAAGCAAAATATCAGTGGATTCTGCTTCCAAATCCCTTCTTCTATTCTCTTCCATTCTCTTAGTGATTTCATCACATTCACATTTATAGTTATGACTATTAATTAATTATTTTAATTATTATGTTATATATCACATACAAATAATATATTATTTATTATATATGAAGAATATATTAATCAATTAATTCAACCTATTATACTTATATACTTTCCTTCTCTTTGTTTCTCAACCTTTTTTTTGACAATTATTAATAGTATTTTATTTTTTGAAATACATGTAAAGATAGTTTTCAACATTCATTTCTTAAAGTATTTTATTTTCAAAACATATGCATAATTTTCAACATTCACCCTTGCAAAACCTTATGTTTCAAATATTTTCTCCATCCCTTCCCCCCAATTCCTTCTCCTAGATGGCAAGTAATTTAATATGTTAAATGTATAATTCTTCTATACATATTTCTACAATTATCATGCTGCATAAGAAAAATCAGATCAAAAAGGGAAAAAAACGCAAGCAAACAACAACAAAAAATGAAAATACCATGTTTTGATCCACACTCAATGCCCACAGTCCTCTCTCTGGGTACAAATGGTTTTCTCCATCACAAGACCATTGGAATTGACCTGAATTACCTCACTTCAACACTCATTTTTTTGTGGAAGTGTCGCAAATTTTTCCTCTTTCTTCCTCACCTCCCCCTCCCCAAGACAGCAAGCAATCTGATATAGGTGAAATATGTACTGCCCATTTAAACATATTCCATATTTCTCATGTTGGGCAAGAAAAATCAGACCAAAAGGGAAAAAAAAAACATGAGAAAGAGAAAAACAACATACAACAACAACAAAAAAAAAAAGTGAAAATACTATGCTTTGATCCACATTCAGTCTCCATAGTTCTCTCTCTGGATGCAGATTGCATTTCCCATCCCAAGTTTATTAATTGCTTTGGATCACCAAATTGCTGAGAAGAACCAAGTCCATCACATCAATCTTTTTTTTTTTTTCTTAAGGAAAGAAGAGAAAAAGAAGAAAAGGGTAGTAAGAGAGGAATGTATTAGACCTCAATGCACTAGGATTGGTGCAATCTGCGTCTCTTTTCTTTCCTTCACTTAGAGTCCCTAGAGAAGCTCTTTTTTTTTTTTTCAAAACCAGAATATCATTTTTATTTATTTTCCACATCTATTATGCTGCATAAGAAAAATCAGATCTAAAAGGAAAAAAAAAATGAGAAAGAGGGGGAGGGGAAAGCAAGCAAGGAAACAAGAACAAAAAAGATGAAAATACTATGTTGTGATCCATATTCAGTCTCCACAGTCCTCTTTCCAGATGCATATGGCTCTCTCCATCATATAGAGAAGCTCTTTATCCTCCTTTTCTTTTAAGTCCCTCCATCACATAGAAAAGCTCTTTATCCTCTTTTTCTTTTAAGTCCCTCTTTAAGATCACCATTCCTTCTTAATTTGTTTTCCTTAGAATACCTCTCTTAGTGTGCTCTCCCTCTTATTCCTTCTCCTTTATTCCCTCAACCCTTCTCTCTCCTAGTTCCCTGATGAGTGAAATATATTTGTATACTCAATTTTATGCAGGAATAACTTCTCTCCTTTGACTAGTTCAGATGAAAGTGAATTTAAAGTGATATATACACCTCTCATTCCTCCTTGATTATATAAAATTCTGTGGGTTCCTCAATTGTATGAGATAATTTTTCCTGTCTTTCCTTTTCACCTCCCCCAACTATATTCTTTCTATTCTCCTTTTCCATTTTTCTTTTAACATCATCAAGGCACTATAGAAATAAATCTATGTCAATTAAATTCCTTCTATGATCCCTGATGATAATAGGGCTCTGAGGGGGTGCATGAATCATCTTTGCATATTAGAATATCAGCATTTTTTCCTTCTTTACTCCCTTATGATCATGTTTATCTTTTTATGTTTCTCTTGACTTGTTTGTATTTCAACACACACACACACACATCTGGAATGTCGTATTAGGAATATTTGGAAGTCTTCTTTTTCATTAAGGCTCTATTTTCCCCTTGTAGGATTATACTCAGTTTTGCTGGGCAAGTTATTCTTCATTTGTAAGCTTATATTTTGGAGTATCATACTCTAAGCTCTCCATTTCTTTATAATGGTGGTTGCTAAATTAGGTGACTTTGTTCTAATATTTTTTCTTGCCTTCCATTTGATCCATTCTAATTTTTAGGCAAGGTTTTATAATTCTTTTGCCAAGCTATTAATTCTCTTTCCAATATTTTATTCCATAGTCTTCACTCTTTTCCATTTTTCCCCTCTGTTATTTTCATTCCATTTTATAAACAAATTTTCTTTTTATAAATTTGCCTCATCTCTTTGAGGAATTCTAGTTGAAATTGTGTTCAAGTTATAGTTTTCTTTGAAGTTTTGGTAGATGTTTTAGAGTTATGGTGAAATTTTTTTTTATTTGTTTCTTCATTTTTCCAGCCTATTTTCTGACTTTTTAAGGCTGGATTCTGGCCTCTCATGGAGGAAATGTCTGGGCTGATTTTGTGTTCTTTTGGGTTTTAATGCTTTGCAAATTTCTGTTTGGATATGAACAGCACATCTATGAGCTTGCCCCTAATTGTAGTGCAAGTAAACTGCTGCTGGTTTCAACTTCTATAAGGCAACAACAACAAAAAAATTATTGGTTCAGCATCACAGAACTTCACTCCCCTTTGGAATCCTCTAGTATTCTGGTCTTGATTATTCTTCTGGAGTGGATACCTGGAATCAAAATCTCACAGTTGTTGCAAACCACAAACTCTGCTTGCTTCCTGAATTTCTGCCTTGTTTATTCTGCTGAAGACTTCAAAATGGGCTAGAGGCTGGAACTGAGAAATTGTTCCACACAGGAGTCAGAATCACACAGCTGCTGCTTGCTTCTGAACTTACTCCTTGCTCAGTACACAGCCTGTGGAATACCTCACATGGATTGAATGATACTATTAAGTGCAGATTTCTTCTACAATTTAACCTGGATTTTTTTATTTTATTTTATTTTTTCATTTTTATTTGAATTGGCTTGTACAAAATGGCTAATATGAAAATGTTTTACATAATTTCACTTGTATAACCTATATCTGATTGCTTACCATCTTGTGGATGGATAGAGGAAGAGGGAAAGATAGAATTTGGAACTCAAAACTTTATTTTATTTATTTTTTATTATTAAAACTTTTTATTTGCAAAACATATGTATGGATAATTCTTCAACATTAACCCTTACAAAGCTTTCTGTTACAAGATTTTCCCCCTACTGCCCACCCCTCCCCTAGATAGCAGGATATCTACTACATGTTAATTATGTTAAAATACTTGACAAATCAAATATATGTATACATATTTCCATACTTATCTTGTTGTGCAAGAAAAATCGTATCTACAAGAAAAAAAATCAGAGAAAGGAAAAACAATGCAAGCAAATATCAATAGAGAGCATGAAAATGTTATGTTGTGGTCCACATTTCTTATCCCTCTCTCTGGGTGTATATGGCTTTCTTCACTGAACAATTGGAACCGGTTTGGAACATTTCATTGTTTTTTTTTTTTTTTTTTAATTTTATTTGCATAACATATGTGTGGGTAATTCTTCAACAATAACCCTTACATAGCTTTCCGTTACAAATTTTTCCCCCAACTCCCCACCCCTCCCCTAGATGGCAGGATATCCACTACATGTTAATTATGTTAAAATATTGGTAAATCAAATATATGTATACATATTTCCAAACTTGTAATTGTTGTGCAAGAAAAATCTTGTCTACACAAACGATATATCAGATAAAGGAAACACAATGTAAGCAAACATCAATCAAGGAGTATGAGAATGTTATGTTGTGGTCCACATTTCACATCCCTCTCTCTGGGTGTATATGGCTTTCTTCAGTGAACAATTGGAGGTGGTTTGAAACATTTCATTGTTGAAGAGAGCCATGTCCATCAGAATTGATCGTCATATAGTACTGTTGTTGCCGTGTATAATGATCTCCTGGTTCTGCTCATTTCACTCAGCATCAGTTCATGTAAGTCTCTCCAGGCCTCTCTGAAATCATCTTGCTGGTCATTCCTTACAGAACAATAATATTCCATAATATTCATATACCATAATTTATTCAGCCATTCTCCAATTGATGGGCATCTTTTCAATTTCCAGTTTCTTGCCACTACAAAAAGGGCTGCCACAAACATTTTTGCACATGTGGGGCCCTTTCCCTCCTTTAAAATCTCTTTGGGATATAGGCCCAGTAGAAACACTGCTGGGTCAAAGGGTATGCACTGTTTGATAACTTTTTGAGCATAGCTCCAAATTGTTCTCCAGAATGGCTGTATCCGTTCACAGCTCCACCAACAATGTATCAGTGTCCCAGCCCTCCCACATCCCCTCCAACATTCATCATTAACTTTTCCTGTCATTTTAGCCAATCTGACAGGTGTGAAGTGGTATCTCAGGGTTGTCTTGATTTGCATTTCTCTGTTCAATAGTGATTTGGAGCACCTTTTCATATGACTATAAATAGTTTTAATTTCATCCTCTGACAATTGTCTGTTCATATCCTTTGACCATTTATTGATTGGAGAATGGCTTGAATTTTTATAAATATGAGGCAATTCTCTATATATTTTAGAGATGAGACCTTTATCAGAACCCTTAAATGTAAAGATGATTTCCCAATTTATTGCTTCCCTCCTAATCTTGTCTGCATTGATTTTGTTTGTACAAAAACTTTTTAACTTAATATAGTCAAAGTTATCTATCTGGTTTTCAATTAAGAGTTCCAGTTCTTCTTTGGACATAAATTTATTCCATCTCCATAGGTCTGAGAGGTAAGCTATATTACATTCCTCTAATTTACTTATAGTATCACTCTTTATATCCATATCATGAACCCATTTAGATCTTATCTTGGTATGTGGTGTTAGATGTGGGTCAAGCCCTAATTTCCTCCACACTAGCTTCCAGTTTTCCCAGCAGTTTTTGTCAAATAGTGAATACTTATCCCAAAAGCTGGGGTCCTTGGGTTTATCAAAAACCAAATTGCTATAGTTATTGCCTAGTTTGTCTTGTGATTCTATCCTATTCCACTGATCGACTACTCTATTTCTTAGCCAGTACCAAATGGTTTTGATGACCGCTGCTTTATAATATAGTTTTAGATCTGGTACAGCAAGTCCACCATCGTCAGCCTTTTTTTTCATTAATCCCCTTGAAATTCTTGACCTTTTGTTTTTTCAAATGAACTTTGCTACTATTTTTTCTAGATCTGTAAGATAATTTCTTGGGAGTTTGATTGGTATGGCACTAAATAAGTAAATTAGTTTGGGTAGTATTGTCATTTTTATTATATTCGCTCGTCCTACCCATGAGCATTTTAAGTTTTTCCAATTGACTAGGTCTGATTTGATTTGTGTGGAAAGTGTTTTGTAATTTAGTTCATATAGTTCCTGACTATCCCTTGGCAGATAAATTCCCAAATATTTTATACTATCAACAGTTATTTTGAATGGGATTTCTTTTTGTATCTCTTGCTGCTGAACTTTATTGGTAATATATAAAAATGCTGATGATTTATGTGGATTTATTTTGTATTCTGCCACTTTGCTAAAGGTGTGAATTGTTTCTAGTAGTTTTTTAGTTGAGTCTCTAGGGTTCTCTAAGTATACCATCATGTCATCTGCAAAGAGTGATAATTTGGTTTCTTCACTACCTACTCTGATTCCTTTTATCTCTTTTTCTTCTCTTATTGCTGAAGCTAACATTTCTAATACAATATTAAATAGTAATGGTGACAGTGGGCAGCCTTGTTTCACTCCTGACCTTATTGGGAATGGTTCTAGTTTGACTCCATTACATATGATGCTTGCTGAAGGTTTTAAGTAGATACTACTAATCATTTTAAGGAAAAGCCCATTTATTCCTATACTCTCCAGTGTTTTCAATAGGAATGGGTGTTGGATTTTATCAAAGGCTTTTTCTGCATCTATGGAGATAATCATATGGTTTTTATTAATTTGGTTATTAATATAATTGATTATGCTAATAGTTTTCCTAATATTGAACCAGCCCTGCATTCCTGGTATAAATCCTACTTGGTCATGATGTATTATCCTGGGGATGACTTTCTGTAATCTTGTTGCTAAAATCTTATTTAAAATTTTTGCATCAATATTCATTAGGGAAATGGGTCTATAGTTTTCTTTCTCAGTTTTCTCCCTACCTGGTTTAGCTATCAGCACCATATCTGTGTCATAGAAGGAATTTGGTAGTACACCTTCTTTCCCTATTTTTT
>JAJPUD010028563.1:853-14589 GCA_023553655.1 Myrmecobius fasciatus
TGGGGGTGGGGAGTAGGGGGAAATTTTTGTAATAGAAATCTTTGCAAGGATCAATGTTGAAAAGTTACCCATGCACATTTTTTTGCAAATAAAAAGCTTTAAAAAATAAAATGGAGGTGATTAAATATCATATTTCATCATCATCTTCATCATAGGTTCAGATAATCTAGGTAATTTTATTTTTGTAAATAGCACTCCATTTTCACACAGATTTATGGTCATTCATCTAGGCAAAACAGCTCCTAATTATAGTTTTAATTTCCTTTTATTTGGTGGTAAATTCACCATTTCAAAATAAATTTTATGTTAAATAAATTTTTATTCAAAATAAATTTTAATTTTTGATACTGGTAATTTGATTTTCTTTTTTCTTTTCAAAATCAAATTAACTAAAGATTTATCTATTTGTTTCCCCCCAAAGAAAACCAGCTCCTAGTTTCATTTGCTAATTTAATAGTTTTCTTACTTTCAAGTTTATTAATCACTCCTTTGATTTTCAGAATTTCTAATTTGTTACTTAATTGGTGGACTTCAATTTATTCTTTTTCTAGCTTTTTAAATTGCTTTTATAGACACAATATTTCTCCTAAGAACTGCTCTAGCTTTAGTCCATTGGTTTTGGTATGTTGTCTCATTACTGTCATTCTCTTAAATGAAATCGTTTCTATGATTTGTTGTTTGACCCAATCATTCTTTAGGATTAGATTAGTTTTCAATTAGTTTTTAATCTATCTTTTCATGACCTTTATTACATGTGATTTTTATTGCATCCAGATCTGAAAAGGATTAATTTAACATTATTTCATTTGATTGTGAGGTTTCTGTGTCTTAATACATGTCTAATTTCTGGGTAGATCCTGTGCATTGTTCAGAAAAATAAATTTTCCCCCATTTAATTTTTTCCAGATATCCATTATATCTAACTTTTCTGAAATTGTATTCACTATAAGCCATTCTCCTTTTGATAAATGGTTAAAGCATATGAAGAGACAATTTCTGATGAAGAAATTAAAGCCTTTTATAGCCACACCAAAAAAATTTAAAATGTAAATATGAAAGTGCAATTTAGATAACTCTGAGGTGCCACTTCACACGTCTCAGATTGGCTAAAATGACAGGAAAAGATAATGATAAATGTTGAGGAAATGTTGGAAAACTGGGACACTAATGCATTGTTGGAGTTGTGAATTGATCCAACCATTGTGGAGAGTATTTTAGAACTATGATCAGAGGGCTATAAAACTGCATATCCTTAGATTCACCAGTGTTTCTACTAGGTCTGTATCCCAAAGAGATCATAAAAAGTGGGAAAAGAACCTAGATGTGCAAAAATATTTGTACCCATGCCTTTTTTTTAAGTTGCAAAGAACTGGAAATTGAGTGGCTGCTCGTTAATTAAGGAATAGCTGAATACGTTATGATAATGATTATCATGGAATATTGTTGTAATATAAGAAATGATGAACAGATTGATTTCAGAAAAGTCTGAAAAAACTTACATTGTATGAAGTAAGTGAAGTAAGAACAATAAGATTATGTGATAATCAATGGTGATTGACTTAGTTCTTTAGACTTTTAATGGAAAAAAAAATCACATCCACACAGAGAACTATGGTAAATGAATGTGGATCAAAGCATAATATTTGCACTTTTTTGAGGAGGTTGTTTTTATTTGCTTATTTTTTTTTAATTCTCATGCTTCACTCCCCTTTTGATCTGATTTTTCTTATATGGTATGATGAGTAGGGAAATATGTTTAGAAGAATTGCATATATCTAACCTATATCAAATCACTATTTTTTTGGGGAAGGGAAAGACAAAAAATTTGGAATGCAAAGTTTTGCAAGAATGAATGTGAAAAACTATACATGTATGTGTTTGGAAAAATAAAAAGGTATTAAAATTCTTTAAAATGCAAAAAAGACTAAAATTATATTCACTTTCTTAACTTATTTCTTTTTTGCTTTGAAGTTAGATTCATTTAGCTCAGAGAGGGGAGGTTGATGTCCCTCACTGGTTAAAGTGAAGTGAAGAAAGTGAAGATCTATTTCTTCAAGTAACTCACACAATTAGGATAGTGAGAGATATTATTCCACTTGGTGTATATATATTTAATGTTGTTATTACTACGTCTATGATATATTTCAGCAAGAGATAGTTTCTTTTATCTCTTTTAGATTTATTTTTGCTTTTACTTTGTTATCATGATTGTTATGTCTGCTTTTTATTTTTTCTTCAGCTGAAGCATAATATAATCAATTCCAACTTTTTACTTTACACTCTGTGTATCTCTATGCTTCAAATGTGTTCCTTATAAACAATGTGTTGAAGGATTCTGGCTTTTTGTATATAAAATCTTTATGGAAATCATCCATGTATAAATCAAGGTTATTTTCAATAATGAAGGTAGTAGTGGAAAACAATCAAACATCCATAAATTATAATCAACAATAAATTTACATTTACTATGTAAGTTAATGATGTAAGGAATATAAGGTTTCAAAGTGCTACTTACTGTTGATTATTTTAAAAAAATATTGAATTTAAAAAACAAAGATGGATGTCTTACCAATACTTAAATAAAAAGGTATAGCAAAATCATTAAAAGAAACTTCCTCTACTAGTAAAAGTTAGAACCTTCTATGAAACTTTTAGTCATAGAGGTCCTTAAAAGTGAAGTTAAATGATTTGCCTAGATCACCTAGTCAATGTGAGAAATAAGACTTGAATTCAGATCTTGTCTATAAGACTACGTCTGTACTAAATAAATGATTTATATTTATGCCTCTTTCACTGTATATCTTCAAATGTACAAAAATATAAATTTGAAAAATGTGTGACAAAATCAAATGAGCAATATTTTAAAATGTTTGATGGTATAAAATACTTTAAAACATTTTTGGCATAAAACCTTTTTGATCTCACTACAAACAACAATAGCAAAAATGAAAAGAGCAATAATAATATTTGCTTCATGCTTTTGCGCTAAATTTAATACTAATAATTTTAGTGAAAAAATATAATTGAATATGCTTTATGTTTTTAAAAATCCCTTGTAATTTTCTAGAAGAAAATTTGTAAATAATAGTGCATAAGTAATGAGCTATTTAGTTGATTTGGTTATTGTATATATACAAGCAGATGAATTTCTGGTTTTAGACTTTTTTGTTAAATATATTCAATATCAATAAATATACTAAACAATATGTAAATCAAATAATAGGTTAAAAAATTTATGAAAATAGCAGTTTTAGAGGTCCTGTTTCTTCATAGATATTTGCTATGTAGTACAAAAATAACAAGTAGAATTCTCTGTGATATTTTACCTATATATTTTTAATGTAAATCCATTTGTTTATTTACATATTTTTACTTAATGAATGCCATCAGGTATTAATTTTTATTCCAATTTGCATATTCTAAGTAATTTTTATTTTTATTGCTTTTTCCCTGAGGCAATTGGGGTTAAGTGACTTGCCTAGGGTCACACAGGAAGCATTAAAGTATCTGAGGTCATATTTGAAATCAGGTCCTTCTGACTTCAGGGTTGGTTCTCTATCCACTGTGCCACACTAGCTGCTCCTTCTAAGTAATTTTTAATACATAAAATGTGAGAAATACCAAGTAGACCATTTCAGGTGAACCATACTTGACTGGTAAACAGGAGGGTATGACTAAATATTTACAATTGAATCTTTTTTTCTTTTCTTTCTTTCTTTCTTTTTTTTCTTTTTTTGAGGAAGCAATCGGGATTGAGTGACTTGCCCAGGGTCACACAACTAGGAAGTGTTAAGTGACTGAGGCCAGATTTGAATTCAGGTCTTCCTGACTTCAGGGCTGGTGCTCTATCCACTGTGCCACTTAGCTGCCCTGACAAATGCATCTTTCAAGAAGAAAAATATGAAGTTTTTAGTTTAATTATTAATACCTTCTCTACTACTTTCTTCAATCTAGACAATCAACAAAAATTATATGAAGCCTTTCATTGTAGTATTTGCTAATCTGTTGCATAAGTGCTCACATAGAGAATTTATGATATAGGCTTTTGTGAACCATTTCAAATTGTCTCTTGTATTGCCCCTTTTGTTAATATAAATTTGGACCACATGATGAATGACCTTAAAGGCCAAATGGAATTAATAAGGGATCCTAAAAGCATTTCAAAATTCCTGAAGTTAGAGGGCAGTTACAGAGACAACAATGACAGCTACTGAGAAACTCTAAGAAAGGAATCTTCTCAGAGAAAAGTACTTTTTAAGAGTTCACAATAGTTATGAGAGGACCTAAGTAGCCAGCCCTTAGGAGAAAGAAGGAAAAAAAAAACAGCAACAACTATATATTAAAGACAAAGTTGACTGAAATACCTTGTTTTCCAGCAGCTAATTTACATATAACTACTATGAAGATTCTAATGTATATAACTAGATTTTTCTTTTTAATGTAAGACAATTTCATATAGATTATATTTCCATGGTTAGTGGAAATGGGTATTTAAGTTTCTCAACCTAAGGTAAGGATGTATTATTTTATACAAGGAAACTCTTTTTGGGGTAAGAATGAGAAACTGAAAAAAACACAGCCCTCTTTCTGTTTTAGGGAGAAAAATACAGAGAGAAAGATAGACAAAGAAGCAGAAAGAAATAAAAAGTAGAGAGAGAAGGAGAGAGTGTGGTAAAGGGGAAGTAAAGTCAACTAAACCCAGATTAATAGGGGTAAGAACTAAGACTGATTTTTGCTTTATGAGAAGATTTGAGTTTCATACAAGATAACTGAGCAGATAGGTCATTGAAAAGCAAAGAAATTAACAGACAAGAGAAGAGTTTAGAGATTACTATTCTTTCTCTCCACCTCTAATTCTCCTTGACCCACTTCTTACTTTTATGATCACAGAATTTACAACTATTGTTGAGAACTGAGCTGATTGGAGAAATAAATATTGATTTGAGGAAGAATTATCTTGATTAACCAGGGATGGGAAAAAGAAATGGATTATATCACTTGTCTTTTACTCATGTCTAGAATATGAAAAAAGAGAAATCTCATCCAGGGTTTATTTGTCTTGCCCTTTAGTCCATTTACAACTTGAGCAGAAGAAACCCTAGGACATAAGTCAAGAAACCATACCAATATAACTTTGTGTACTCCAAGTTTAGGGAACTTTTGTGAAAAACTGACAAACAAAACAAAATACAAATAAAAAATTAAAAATTAAAAAGCATTGTTTAGAGGTCAGCTAAGAAGATATTTGGGTAAAGCAGACAGCAAGTGACTTTGGTGGAAATTAAAAAACAAACAAACAAACAAAACAAACAAACAAACAAACAAAAAACAAGGTCAACAAATACTGCAGCCCAGAAATGTGAGGCATCCTGAGAACTTGGGTTTCCTGACTTATATACTACTCCAATAGGTTTAAATGAGTTTGATCCAACTCTCCAGCATAAACTGTTTCTAGTACTGGGAGTGTTGCCTCACATCATGGTATAGTATCATTTTAATATTATTTCCCCTTTCCATTTTCTGTGGTAAATTGGAAACTGAATGTTACAATGTTATTTTAAAAAGCTAGACTCAATAACTTCTGTTTTTTTGTTTGTTTTTGTTTTGTTTTTTCTAAAGAGGACTATTGGTATGGACAGTAAATAGAACATCATTATTTATTTATTAATTGATTTTACTGATTTATTCACCTTCTTCCTCTTTATTTTTTTTCATATCAGGAAGATGTCACTCTAAAGCAAGAGAGGTATGTAAGTGTAAATCTGGGTGATGCAAAAAATTAATACAAATAAACCTTAGTAACAGTTGAGTATCACCTTGGCAGACAAGTGAGAGCTTTGGAATTGTAATTGGGAATAACAGATATATAGCTCCTTAACACCAGGATTCTAAGACAGAGTTGTAGCAATATACTGATACTTTCACAGCATTCCTAAACTACCAATTTTAATATAGTTTTGGGTAAGAAAACCAATTGAGAGAGAGAGAAAGAGATAGAGAGAGAGAGAAAGAGAGAGAGAGAGAGAGAGAGAGAGAGAGAGAGAGAGCGCACAGAGAAAGAGCAGAATAATAGACTTGTTTTCCACTCTGGAGAACAATCTGTCATTTATTGAGATGTTCTTTTTATTGCCAGGGATATACTAGAGAGTTTCTCTATCCAGCATTTCTCCTTGGATGTTGAAAATTCAGTGATCTTTCAGATAAGACTCCAGGAGGATTCCTTTGGCAGCTGGGTATAACATAATAAAACATTCTAAAAATAATGTTTTTATGATAGCTTTTTATTTTTCAAAATACATGCAAAGATAGTTTTTAACATTCACCTTTGCAAAACCTTGTGTTCCAAATCTTTCTCCCTTCCTCCCTCCCTCCTCCTCCCAACCTTTACACAGCAAATTATCTAATATAGGTTAAACATGTACAATTCTTCTAAACATATTTCCACATTTATCATGTTAAAGAAGAAAAATCAGATCAAAAAGGAAAAATAACTGAGAGGGAAATAAACAAGAAAATAACAACAAAACAGGTGAAAATACTGTGTTGTAATCCATCTTCAATCCCTATAGTACTCTTTCTGGATGCAGATGGCTCTCTACATCACAAGTCTACTGGAATTGGCTTGATTAACCTTACTGTAGAAAAAAAACAAGTCTTTCTTAGTTGATCACATAATCTTCTTGTTGCTTAGTACAATGTTCTCTTGGTTCTACTTACTTCACTTAGCATCACTTCATATAAGCCTCTCCTTCTTTGTGAATTCACTCTGTTTACTATTTCTCATAGAACAATTAGATTCATACACTATAATTTGTTTTTTATCAAAGTTTTTCATTTTCAAAACATATACATGGATAATTTTTAACATACACCCTTGCAAAACCTTGTGTTCCAAATCTTTTCCTTTCTTCCTCCATCCCCTCCCCTAGATGGCAAGTAATCCAGTATAAGTTAAACATTCGCAATTCTTATATATATATATATATATATATCCACAATTATCATGCTGCATACAAAAAATAAGATCAAAAAGGGAAAAAATGAGGAAGAAAACAAAATGTAAGCAAATAACAAAAAAGTGAAAATACTATGTTGTGATCCACACTCAGTTCCCACAGTTCTCTCTCTGGTTGCAGATGGATTCTTTCATCCCAAGTCCATTGGATTTGGCCTGATTCATCTCATTGTTGAAAAAAATTGATCCTTATAAAATCTTGCTGTTGCCATGTACAGTCATCTAGTTCTGCTTACTTCACTTAGCATCAGTTCATCAAGTCTTTCCAGACCTCTCTGAAATCATCCTGCTGATTGTTTCTCATAGAACCATAATATTCCATAATATATATATATATATATACATATATATATATATACATACCATAACTTATTCAGCCATTCTCCAACTGAAGGGCACCCACTCAGTTTCCAATAGAGCTGCTACAAACATTTTTACATATGATTTCTTCAAAATAATGTTTTTAAATTACAAAAAATTGTAGATTACAAAGTTAACCAATTATATTGAAATGTTCATAAAATGTCAAATGTTCAAAAGGCTAACATAAAAACCTCTTTATCAAAGAAAGAAAAGTTTTTTATTTTCCTATTCAAGTCAGATTAATTTCTTCCATTTGACTTATATTTTCGTATATTTAAGTATTAGTGTCATTGCAATGATAACTCTGAGTTGGTAAATAAATGAGATTGGCTATTCTAATTCAGGAGCAGATACTCTGTTCTCTTCCTGCAAATGGGATATTGGGTAAAAAACAGGTTGATATATAAGCTCAATTGTAGTCAACTACAACTTTCCACTGCAGAGTTCCAACATTCACCACTCTTTTAACAGCTATATTATTTTTCAGAGAATGAACCTTGAGTCCTTGGAGGATCAACACCTCTTTTTATATAATTGAAATATATTTTATTTAATTTATTTATTTTTTTTTTGCTGAGGGAATTGGGATTAAGTGACATGCCCAGGGTCACACAGCTAGGACGCGTTAAGTGTCTGAGATCAGATTTGAACTCAGGTCCTCCTGCGCCACCTAGCTGTCTCTCTAATTGAAATATATTTTAACATCATATAATTATTTTTGTTACTGATTCCTTAATGGTAATTTAGGTTAACAAAATTGATCATTATCCTAAGTATGCTATGCCTACAGGCAGAAGTCCCAAGCTCTTGGCTGCATTTATATCTTAATCAAATCAGTTGTCTTAGAGTTACAGACAGCTCTAACTCTGTAATTAAAAAATGAAGGGAAGATGGTAACAGCTTGGATGTATGTAATAAGTAAAAGTAAGGAGCCATTGACAGATATACTGAGAGTCTGAATCTGTTTGATTAGAAGCATGAGAGTGTCCTTAACAGTCTTAGAAAAGACTGAAAGAACAGTAGATGTAGAGAGAAAGATAAAGTGAGATTATCTATGCACCACATTCATGCTTGCTCATCCTGAGCAACCCATTCTGGTCCACCTGAAATGAAAATGTATGTGTGTTGTAGTCTTATTATTGACTATTAGTTTTATTATTCAACAGAATTTAACATCTGAAGAGGTTTCATATCAGCCATGAGGTAATGTTGAGAACAGAAGGTGCCATTCAATGGAATATGAATAACTACTTTGCTGATTTTGGGGTTATAACTCCCCTTATGGCTTATAACTAGGTACAGAAAGAGAAAATGTACATGGTTGTATTGTGGAATTGTCTTCTAAGCCCCACTATATACTATGAGAATTTACTATCTACACTATTCCCACACAATTTATTATTTTTGCCCCTCTAATTGGTTGATCTTACTCTACTTAGGTATTTAGACACAAAGCACTACTTTTTGCATTTGAAAAATTTAAAAACTGGTATGACTTTAATCAAATTGAATTTAATTCATTTCAAGAAGAATTTAAATATTTTTTATAAATTGTTTACAATTTAATGAATGAGATAAGACATGTACATAAATAACTTTAAAGATGATTTGTAATGGGGAAAAATGTGATGAATGTAAGGATAATCCTAGGCAAAATGCTGGGCTTTATTATAAAATTTGATGAATATTCTCTTTTCAAGGATTTTTACCTGGAAAGCTTTGAAGCTTAAACTTCTGCCTAAAAATAAACACCTAATGAATATGTTTAAGAAAAAAAAATTTAAAGCAAAAAAATGTTTTTGATTTATGTTTTTGAAGCAAGAAAAGAGCCATTTTTCTTCCTCCAAAAAAAGATGATGTTACTAAAGTCTTCTAAAAGGGAAACTGAAAGAACACAAATAAGTAAAGAGAATTAACACTTGCTTTCCAATGTGCAATGTTAACAATCCTTTTAACTAAAGCAGCACAAAATGCCTAAGTATAAATGTAGACAGTTTTCTGGGGAACAGATTGTGGAGAAAAAATCAAAGGAGGAGAACAAAATTTGCTGGACCATCAAGTTTCCATTCACCCAAAGATAACTGAATTGTGTTCCACATACCAATGGTAAAGATGCAGTTCATGATTTTAATAGACTCTTTGTGGATCAAATGCTATGAACTGTACCATTTAGTGAGGAACAAGTTAGAATGTCCAAATAGGCATCAGTTTCTGGTTCCTGTTTCTACTATTTTGACAAATTAGTCTGACACACAGGAAAAATAAAAGAATAGGGAAAAAATTGCACAACTGAGTTGCAAGGTTTACTGTCATAGATGTCAGATACTGATGTTATAATATTTTTGACATTTAATTTAAAGGGTAAGATCAAAAGATCATATGCCTTCAGGGGCTGTATAGTCCAAACTCATTTTACAGATGAGAATACTAAATCAGATTGAGGGGTTGCATGACTAGCTCAAAGATTCATTGGAATAAGTATCAAAGGAAGAATGTAACCCAAAGTCCTTTCCTTTTAAATTTAGTGTACTTATCTTTCCATAATATTGCCTCCACCACAGAACATTTTTCTATGGCAATAATTGTAAAAAACTCAAGAAGTTTTTGTACTAATTATAATTTTCTTATATAGCTTCAACATTTTTTATGAAAGGAAGTGATTGCTTTATTATAACTGGGCATATTCTTTCTGTTTCTGCGTCTGTCTCTCTCTGAATTTCAGTGTCTGTTTCTATCTTTTTTTTGTATTCTGTCTCTCTCTTTTTATTTCTCTCTTTCTCCCTTCTGAGTGGGAGAGAGGAAAGAAGGAAGCAGAGGAATGTAGAACTCAACTGGAAAAAAATTCATCTAAATATATCTTAGCTTGCTTGTATTCTTTTTGAGAAATATTTTGCAATTGCCAGTCAAATGAAGAGTTAATCCAGTTAGTTTTCCTTTATTTTGATGCTGTGTCCTTACTATGTATTATTTTCAGCACTAATTTGGTGATAACATGCATGTTTGTATATGTTTAAAAAACCATTCTTCCTGTCATTGTTGTCTTTATTCTAATTCTTCTCCATGTAGAGTTGTGTACAAGATGACAAGAAATGACATGAAAACTATCAATTAACAAATCTGCACAGTTGACAAAGTAGAATGTGAACACTACTTTGTGAAAGACTACTGAGACTATTCAAGGTGTTTCAATGACATTCACTGAATCCCAGACTTAGAGACAAGGTGAGGAGCTCCATCCTAATTTGCATTACAGTACAAATTTACCTCTGACTTGCAGCCTGCTTTTTCAAAATATGTAATGTAAAGTGTTACATATTTTATGATGAAATTTTATTTGGAAACCCTAGGGAAAGAAGGCAGAAGAGAACTCTTGGAAAGTAAGCATGCATTGCAGTTATGAGTTACTGTCTTCTGAAGACTTAAAAATACCCCTAATTGTAATATCAATCATTTAAATCAGCCAGTGTCCATGTGATTTGGTGCTTATAGTACTTGCATTCATTCTATCAACAGGGAAACCACTGAATTTAACAAGAATAATCAATTAACTAAAGTCCAAGATGGTACATTTACAAACCCTAATTGTCACATACTAGACACAGTCCTTTCAGTCTTGTCACGACCCTATTTTGTTCTACCTACAGGCTTCACTTCCCTGGGTTCTTTTTAAGCCTTTTTAAGGCTGAATTATTTTTTAAGACATTAATTCAATAGAATATTTCATGTTTCTTGGCCTAAGCTCATTCTGTGATTCTTGACTTATATGCCAAAAATTGCCAATTATAATTTGCACCTTTAATATTATTGGGAAATAGGTTACATGAGTATAATCATTTGATGGTTACAAGAACATGAACTAACATAGAAATAAAGGCTGAACAACTATAATGCTATCCTTCTCATTCCGTAGTTATTACTAATCTACTAACAAAAACCATTACAGTAAACCTATTGCTCAAGTCCAAACCCTCACTATAATAAATTTTAACTTAAAAAAAATTACAATGATGAAACAGAGGTGATCTCGAATATAATGAATATCTCAAGGGGAAAAAAGCAATAAACTTTTATAATTATAGTAACAAGATTCCTACAATCCTTGCTTTGATCTGGGACTACATATTTGCTGTTTTTATGCATATGTACATCTGGCTTCATTCTTTTCCCCTCTCTATTCCCAGGCATTCTACCTTTTCATTTGAAGACCAATATGTATTTAATCAACTTTATATTTCCAATTGTGCAGAGTGTTATACTCTGTTGTCCTGTTATGTGACTCTCATTTCATTTGTGGAGATCAGTGTCAGGAGAAATATTGTAACTCCTGTCCTTGTATAAGGTAAGACAGTTTTGTTCTACAGGACATCACCCTCAAGCCTTGGCTGGATCAGGTTATTAGCATCATTTCAGGGTCACTAAAGTACAAAAGATTCCTGAAGGACTTCAGGTATTCTAATGCAATCTAATGGATGGCTAATGGATTATCATGCAAATTTAGGCAAGGGAGCTACAATCATCCAAATCAACTCAAATAATTTTTAATGTCTATTCTTGTTGAATCACCAGCTATGGCTAAGCAAAACTTTTTTTGGTTTGTTTATAAATATTTCATTTTATCAATTTCCAAGAACTTGACATGGACAAATTGTTTTATGTATTTTAAATGGAAATCCATACCATATGTTTAATATTGACATCCACAGTAGGGTAACTCAAAAGAAAGATTAGGACAGAGTCAGGAAAAAAATAATACGTATGTTATACAAATGAGGAAAGGAGGAAAAAAGAATAAAGTTTAAAAAGTATGCAGTAGCGAACAAAAGAACAATTACAAGGAAGCAAAAAAAAAAAAGATAGACTTTTGTATTATGCTTTCTAGAGCCCCACATTGGGGTGCCAAAATATATCATCCAGACTAGGTCTCCAAGGGATCTCAGGGAACAGCCTGAGGCCTTGGTCTTGGTGGAGGAGTAATGAGGCCAGACTTACATGGATGACCAAAGATGGAGTCCATTTATTTCAAGTCCTCTCAGTACTTAAATACCTTAATACCATTACATCACCATAACACACTGTGTAAATGCTAACTATAAGCGTCTTGCTATAGATATGTAAATGACTCTCTTTATTGTAAATATCCCTTTATTAAAGTAGATGACAGGTGGTCAGACACCCTCCCTCCTCCACCCCCCCACCAACTTCTCAAGAAGGGTGAGACTCCCCAAGGGGAGATGAGAGCAGAACTAAGCATTAGATTCAGATTCCCTTTAGGCTGAAGGGTCTTATTCCTTACTTAGAGATCCCTCACTATCTGTGGCCTTCTACAGAAATTCGTGAATATAATTTATTATACTATTATACTACTATCCTTTCTTGGCCTGGATATTTGTTACTATATAATTTTAATCCTTGTCCATGGATCTGAGAGGTAAATTATCCTATGTACTTCTAATTTGTTTATAATGTCATTCTTTATGTCTAGATCATGAACCCATTTCGACCTTTTCTTGATATATGGCATTAGGTGGGGGTCAATGCCTAGTTTCTGCGATACTAGTTTCTAATTTTCCCAGAAGTTTTTCTCAAATAGTGAGTTCTTATTCCAAAAGTTGGGGCCTTTGAATTTTTCAAACACCAGATTACTATAGTTATTAACTATTTTGTCCTGTGATCCTATCCTATTCCACTGATCAACTACATAGCCAGTAGCAGATGGTTTTGATGACTGCTGCTTTTAATATAGTTTAAGATCTGGCACAGATAAGCCACTTTCATTTGCTTTTTTTGTTTCATTAATTCCCTTGAAATTCTTGATGTTTTGTTCTTCTAGATGAATTTTGTTGTTATTTTTTTCTAGGACAGTAACATAGTTTCTTGGTACTTTGATTAGTATAGCACTAAATAAATAGATTAGTTTAGGTACTATTAACATCTTTATTATATTTTCTCCACCTGTCCAAGAGCATTTGACATTTTTCTAGGTGTTTAGATCTGACTTTATTTGTGTGGTAATTGTTTTGTAGTTTTGCTCATATAGTTCCTAACTTTCCCTTGGCAGATAGGTTACCAAATATTTTATACTATTGAAAGTTATTTTAAATGGAATTTCTCTTTGTATCTATTGCTGTTGGATTTTGTTAGTGATGTATAAAAATGCTGATGGTTTATGTGAATTTATTTTGTATCCTGCAACTTTGTAAAATTGTGAATTACTTGTAATAGTTTTTTTTAGTTGATTCTCTAGAGTTCTCTAAGTATACCATCACATCATCTGCAAAGAGTGATAATTTAGTTTCCTCATTATCTACTCTAATTGTTTATTCTCTTTTTCTTCTCTTATTGCCAAAGCTAGCATTTT
>JAJPUD010028564.1:0-14589 GCA_023553655.1 Myrmecobius fasciatus
ACCTCCTCCCTTGCCATATATCCCATGTTCAAAAATGGCAGAAAGCTCTTCCTACTCCGTGTGTTGTTTAATATTCAATTGGCCTATTAAGCAAGTGCAATAATGATTTGGTCAAGTCAGGTCATTGACCCCAACTAGTTTGGGTTGGATAACTATCATCATAAATTTGTGTTTCTCAAAACCACAAGATTCTTTTTGATTGGCTGGATCCACTTGTGCTTTCCTAGCTCCCCAATTCCTTATTTGCTTAAGACACTTAATTGTTCTATGGAACCTTCCTTAACCTCATATTCTGAAAATCTCTTGGCCAGTGGTACCCACTATCCCACACTACCTGGAAACTTGCAACACTGTGGAAACCCAACTTTTCAGCATTTCTTACACCCCCGATTTCCACATGTCTAAAATGATAGAGTTGGTCTCAATAATTTCTAAGATCTCTTTAAGTACTTAAGTACTTTGGTAGCTTTAAGTACTATGATACCATGATTTCCCCTATTGTCTGTCATGATAGATTTACGCTATTGACACCATCCTTTCAAGGATGATCCTAAAGGTCTGAGTTACTGAGCAAGGGAAAAGCTAGAAAGTTAGTTCAACTAAGATGCCACAATCTATACTAGCCTCTCCCTTCTTTTTTTGAAGTAATCAAAGTTGATGAGTATCTAGTATGTGTCAGAGGTTGGCTTTGAAATTGGGTCCTCCTAAGGTTGATGATGTGTCCAGGGCACTACCTAGCTGCTTCTCCCTTTTTTTTTTTTTTAAAGTTATTGGTTTTTTTTATTTTTCTGGTTATACATATACCTAGATTTTAAATATATATATGTATATTTCTTTATTAATCATCTTGGGAGAGAAAAATCAGAGCAAAACAGAAAAACCATGAAAGGAAAAAAAAAAACAGATGAAAAAGGAAAAAAAAGTGAACATAGCATTAGTTCCCTTCTTTTTTTTTGCTTTTTGCTGAGACAATTGAGGTTAAGTGACTTGCCCAAGGTCACACAGCTAGGAATTGTTAAGTGTCTGAGGCCAGATTTGAACTGAGGTCTTCCTGACTTCAGAGCTGGTGCTCTATCCACTGCACCGCCTAGCTGCCCCAGTTCCCTTACTTCTTATAGCACTTACTAACTCTGCCACTCAAGATAGCCTTTGTTCTTCCCAGTACATCCTGACACCCAAGAGAAATTTCCCATTCATTGAATGAATGACCACCCTGGACCCTTTTCTCTTCTCCCTTTATATTATTTCACTAGGAAATTGCATCAGCTTCCATGGATTCAATTATCATCTTTATACTGATGATTTTCAAATCAATTTATCTAGTCCTAACGTGCCTTTTAACTTCTGAACCTATATCTCCAGTTGCCTATTATTTGTCCCATAGACATCTTACATTTAACATATCCAAAATGGAACTCATTATTTTTCCTCCCCAAACCTTCCTAACTTCTCTTTTATCACCATCTTCTCCATCACCCAGACTCACCATCTGGGTGTGATTTTCGACCTTTCACTCTCTTTTATCCTTCCCTATTTCCCCACATCCAGTCCTTTTGACTAAATTGTAACTTCTCTCATACACATCCCTTCTCTCTATCTTGACTACCACTGTTGTGCAGGTTCCCTGTGGACTCTGCCTGATCTAAGGCAATCGCCTGCTGGCTGCTCTTCTTGCCACAAGTCTCTAGTCCATTCACTCAGCTGCCAAAGCTCCTCATTTCAGGCATTTTCTCTGGCTGTCCTCTGGCCTGGACTATTCTCCCTTTTCATCTCTACCTCCTGGCTTCCTTCAAGTCCCAATCAAAATCTTACTTTTTACAAGAAGCCTTCCCTAATCTTCCTTAATATCAATGCCCTCCCTCTTTTAAATCTCCAGTTTATCTTTGTTTGTAACTAGTTGTCTCCCCCCTTAGTCTGTGAACTCCTTGAGAGAAAACACTGTCTTTTGCCTTTCTTTGTAACCCCTGTGCTTAGCACAGTGCCTAACATATAAGTAGATATAATTCTTATGGACTGACTGACAGAATGGGAAATTGAATGATTAAATTAATCATTACATTCAAAGAATGAATTTATTAAATCAATCATTTGAATGAGTGATTAAATAAAGGTGTGAATGATTAAATAAATAAATGAATGATTCTAGGAAGCAATGAATAGGATATTGCTAAGTTAAATATTCCAAGTGTATATATGTAAAGGACAATTGGATTGCAAGCTCTGGAACAAAAAGACACTGTAATTCATGTCCACAAGACCACAGGAGAGACCTGAGATGTTTTCTGGCCCAAGTCCTTCATTATAAAGCAACATTTTTATCGCAGTACCTGAAATTTTACCATTAGTGAATATTTCCTTTGGGTTTGGAAGCTTTCAGACTTTCAGAATCCATGGCTAAAATGAAATACTCTAGAAGCATGGGTTGTCCATACAAAAAAAAAAAAAAGACTTTGGTCATATTCTCATTTAATAGATGGGGAAACTGAGTCACAACTGGGAAGAGTAACTTGCCCATTGGTTATAGAATGAGTTAGTGACAGAGCTGGGACTGGGTTTCCCCATATTATATTTAGAAGAAGGGAACACTTAGGTCTGCCACATGAAAGGAAGACTTTGTAGGAAAGAGGTTGGATGAATTTTGGGAGGGGAGAAAGGGAGAGAAGAAAGGGAGAGAACACGGAAGGGAGGATGGGACAAACACAAAATTTATCAGGAAACAGTCCCATGAACAAACTCCCACAGTCTGGTCTCTAGTCAATTCCTGATGTTGACCTTCATGTAAATTACATTGGATCATGAATGTCCCATCCCCAGTTAAGAGGCCATTAATTGACTGCTGGAGACTGAGGATGAATCCAGTCTAAGGACTTCTGGGTGAGGTCATAGGTTGTCCAAATGAGGTGGATGCCCTCCATGACTAGGAAGCTGGAGGCAACTCTGGAGCCTTAAATAGAACATGAAATATCAGTTCCCAGCCCAGGGCTGCCAGCTGCCCCAAATTCTGAGCCAAGAAATTCCCCCTTTTTGTCACTCCCAGAACTTATGGCAACAGCTTCATCAAGAAGAAAAGTATAGGTTGGGAAGGAAGGTCTAAGAAGACTCAAAGGTGAGAGGGGGCTAGGTTAGGAAGGGCTTTGAATGACAAATGAGTGTTTTGTGTTTGATCCTGGAGATACTAGGAATCTATGGAGTAAGAAGGTGACCTTGATTTCTCTGGGCTTTAGGAAAACGACATTAGGGTCAGAATGGAGGATAGATAGATTGGAGTGGGGAAAGAGTTGAGATGGATAGAACCACCAGCAGCTCAATAGTCTGGATATCATGTGATGAGGGCCTCTAGCAAGAGGGTACTAATATTGATATGAGATGAAATATGAGATAATATATGAAATGAAATGATACAACATAATATAATGTCATATAATACAATATAATATGACACGACATAAATAGAAATGATATAATGCAATATAATATAATATGACATGATATAAATAGAAATGATATCATATAATATAATATGACATGATATAAATAGAAATGATATAATATAATACAATATAATATGACATGATATAAATAGAAATGATATAATGTGATATAAATAGAAATGATATAATACAACATAATATGACATGCTATAAGTAGAAATGATATAATATATGACATGATATAAATAGAAATGATATAATACATGATATAATATAATATAATACAATATAATATGACATGATATAAGTAGAAATGATATAATACAATATAATGACATAATATAAGTAGAAATGATATAATACAGCATAATATAACACATGATAAAAATAGAAATGATATAATACAACATGATATAATATAATATAATATAATACAATATAATGACATGATATAAGTAGAAATGATATAATACAATGTAATATGACTTGATATAAATAGAAATGATATAATACAACATAATGTAATATAATACAATATAATGATGTGATATAAATAGAAATTATATAATATAGCATAATATAACATGACATGATAAAAATAGAAATGATATAATACAACATAAAAGTAATATAATACAATATAATATGACATGTTAGAAATGATATAACATAATATATTGTAATATAATATATGATATAGATAGAAATGATATGATACAAAATAATATAATGTAATATAATACAATATAATATAATAGTGATATATGATAACACATAATACAACATACATCATATTGAACTATATTATATTACATATCATATATCATATTATTTACTTTTTTCCCATTCAAAATCTTGGACAGCAACGTTGCCTGAATGCCATGAGCTTGTTTTAACCCATTTTCTGATACCCCACCCATGTCAGCCTGTTGGCACATGATATTTTAATAATAACTCATTTATATCAGCTTGCAAGGTGTCTTACATGGATTATCTTATTTGGGCCTCAGGGTAGCTCTGCCCCAGGTGTGGTTGGTATTATTCCCATTTTAGAAATGAGGAACTTGAAGTTCAGTGAGGCTAAAATACTCCTCCCCCCAATCCAGGCTTTCTAGAGAGGAAGCCTTCATGAATGGAGGGTGTTTTGGGTAAAAGGGGAGTTTGGGGAGCCCCTGCACAAAGGCTTCCAGGTCAGGGTCCAGGGATACCCCCTCACATTTCCTTCTGAGGGAAGGCCCTTAGTGGGCCAAACATGGCTGGTTCTGGCCCTGCCCGGCCTGCAAGGATGGCACCCGTGGGGACTCAGCCTCCCAGTGTCAGAGGACCACAGGGACTCGGGCGGTGATTCAGAGCTGGATCTGGGAAAGGGGAGTCCTCTGCCTTTCAGGAGCAGCCTCCACGGGTGCCTCTTGGGCTTCTGCAGAATCGGTCTCTTTGTCTGGAAATTGTTCAGCTTTTGCTGAGTCACTGCCACATGGAAGCCATTCTGGGAGCCTGGCCAGAGCTAAAGGTCCTGCCTGGGCCCCTCCCCCCAGGAGCCAGGCCCTGGGCAGAGAGGGGGCCTGGCAGCCAGAACAGCTCAGAGGCAGAGGTTATGTTGGCACCAGGAGAGACCAGCAGCACACCCTCCGTGCCCACCTCCAGCCTCGGACCTCTCGCCCACATAATGAAGGCTTCTCCTTCTTCCCGGTGGCTCCGTCCCCTAGCCTGGCCCTTCTTCTGGGCTCAGAGACCCCTCGATCTACACCTGGAGAGAATCTCGGCAGCCATCAGTCCCATTCCTTCATTTACAGATGGGCAAACTGAGGCCCGGGGACAAGAAGTGACCCCCCCATCTCCAAAGACAATTTACCCTAGCCACACCAGGCCAGGTTGGTATTAACCATCATCATAGTTACCCCAAGCACCCCTCCTTCTCCCCCTCCTATAAGACCCTCACCTATGACAGGTAGTACTTTTTAAGAGAGTTTTTTGTTGCAAGATTTAGGTCATATGGTCTTGGGGGGGGCGTCATGAAGAATACTGAACTAGGAATCGAGAGACCCCCCCCCTTGGAATCCTTACTTTACTAATCAGCACCAACTAATAGTGAAGTGTGAACTTTGCAAAATCACTCCCTGAGTTCAGCATATTCATCTGAGAAATGGAGGACATCTACTCTAAAATAAAGGAGATAAATGAAGGTGCAAGACTGCTGAACAGCGTGAATGAGTTTCTAAGGCTAGCAGCATGGCGTTATGGGGGAAAAAAACCCCGAACAAAATTTGTGGCAGAGCTTTGCAAAAGGAAAACAAACAAACAAACAAAAAGCTAGGAGTATTCTGAGGATTTGTGATGATGGGTCCTGATGCCAGAAAATTCACAGTGAAACAGACTTGCCTCCCCTCAGTGGAGAGGTGGGGGAGGACGGGCGCAGAGTGGTGGATACCTGGGCCTTCAATGTTTGCTTCCTCATTTGTTACAAGGGAGTGCACAGGCTTTTATGTCAGTGGATTTAGAGTTGGAAGGGCCTGTGAGGTCTTGTCAACCATGCCCCTCATTGTATAGGGGAGGGGACTGGGGTGCAGAGGTAAAGTCACTTTTCCAAGGGAGTAAGCAGAAGAGGCTAGATTTGAAACCAGATTCTCAGACTGAAACCCTGTGCTGTTTCCATGGGGAAAGGGTTGTGATGTAAACTATAAAATGTATTCATTATGAAGCCTTAAAAACCGAAAACAAGAAAAAAGCATTTTGGTTTATGGGTCCCTGGGAGGTGGGAAGTCCCCTCGACATTTGGGGTGTGGCCGCCATCTGTTTGGTGACTTGCTGGGTCTTGGGTGAGCTGGCCTCCCTGTGTGTGGTCTGGGGCACAGGAGAGGCTGGAGGCCAAAGTGCTTTGTCCAAGGAAAGCCGATGAGATGGAGAGGGGGCGGCTGGGGAGGTCGGCTGCTCTTCCCCAGTCACACTCCTAGAAGATCCCAGGTCCAGACTCCCCCCAGCATGGCACCTCTCTCCTTGGCAGAGAGAAGTCCCAGTCACACTCTCCCTAACCTCCCTCTCCCCCATCTTTCTAAGCTCTCCTGTATGTTTGTCTTTTCTTTTGGAGTGTAAGCTCCTTGTAAGCAGTAACTCACTTGATTGTGTGTGTATCCCTCAGCTTAGCACAGTGCCTGTAGAAAGTACTTAATGCTTTTCTCTTTCTTTCTTTCTTTCTTTCTTTCTTTCTTTCTTTCTTTCTTTCCTTCCTTCCTTCCTCTTTCTTTCATTCTTTCTTTCCTTCCTTCCTTCCTTTCTTTCTTTCTTTCCTTCCTTCCTTCTTTTTCTTTCTCTTCCTTTCTTTCTCTTCTTTCCTTCCTTTTTCTTTTCTTTCTTTTTCTTTTTTCTTCCTTCCTTTCTCTCTCTTTCTCCTTTCTTCCTTTTTTCTTTTTCTTTCTTCCTTTCTCTTTCTTTCTCCTTCCTTCCTTCCTTTTTCTTTCTTTTCTTTCTTTCTTATTCTTTTATTCTATCTAATAATCTCTAGCTATCTTTTTTATTATTCTTTTATTCTATCTCTTTAACTCTCTTGAGCTATCTCTTTTGCTACTTATATTTCTCTTTATCTCCTTTCCTATCTCTATTTCTTTTGTTATTTCTTTATCTTTTATCTTTCTATTTATTTCTCCCTATCTTTATTTCTTAATCCCCTATTAACTTAGGGACTTCAGACCAAGATCTTAGATGTCACTTGGACCTATCCCCTCATTTTACAAATGAGGAAACTGAGTCTCAGAGAGTTAATTGATTATACACTGTCTGTTTTGTTCTCTTGTTTTTTTCCCAGTGTAAATCCCATCTCCCTGGGCCTCTATAATGAATTCTTATTGCAGAACTTAAAAAAAAAATTAATAATGGCTTTTTATTTTCAAAATACATGCAAAGATAGTTTTCAACATTTACTCTTGCAAAACCTTGTGTTCAAATTTTTCTCTGTCCATTCTTTACCTTCCCTCTCCCCTAGATAGGAAGTAATCCAATATAGGTTAAACATATGCAATTCTTCTAAACATATTTCCCTATTTGTCATGTAGAACAAAGCTTTTGAACTTTTTTTGTGTGTACTAAGAGCCTGGGCAGACTGGGAAAGTTTATGGACCCCTTCTAACAATTGTGTTTTTAAATGCATAAAATAAAATACATCGGATTATAAAGAAAATTAGTTACACTGAGATACAGTTATCAAGCTATGATTTTATTTAAATTTGTTATTTTGTTAATAGGGGGTGGGAATAGTTGCTTATAAATTTTTTTAATTTTAAAATAAGAAAGTGCTTCTCCCTAGCCATCAGCTGGGTATACTATCTCTGCTCCCAAGGACCTGTCTTTATGTTTTTTCTAATATGTATCCTCCCCCCATACTTAATATTTGACACACTGTAAGCAATTAACAAATGCTATTTAATTCATTTACTCAGGGCACATAACCGGGTGGCAAATTCAAGAGCAAACTCAGTCATTTTTCCACCCCCCTGCACCACTGAGAGAGTCTTGAATTGTCTGCCACCCTCTGGGTTTCCATCCCCTCCAAAGGGCAGCAGAGGCCTGGACAGTGGGCCTTTCCTTGGGGAGGTCTGGAGATGGCTAAGCCAGATGAGGGTCAGCCATCTGGCTGGTTTTCTTGTGGGCATTAGACTGGCAAGCCTGGCAGAAACCCACCTGTTTGGCAGTAGCTTATGTAAATACCAGATATGCTGGATAAATAACACTTGTGTTGAAGAAAATGACTTAGAAATTTTCCTTTGCTCAGTCAGTGACAAGCATTTATTGAGTCCCTGCCATGTACCGGGCATGATACCAAGACAAAGGTAAAATTATCCCTGCCCTCTGTGTGCCTTCATTCTGCCAGGGGAGGTCAGGGCTTGGTGGGGAAGAGGAGACAGGTGTGCTGCCGATCACCACCGTGTCTGTTCACGAGGAGCAGTGGGTTCTGGGAGAAATGCTGGACCATGGCAGCCACGGTGGGGAAGAGCTGTGGAAGGAAGGCTCAGATCCAGGGGTCCCCCGGGGAGAGCCCTCTCCTAGAGGATTCAGAGGGGAAGGGATTCCATCCTTGGTCCAGTCCCTCCCTTCCCTGCTAAACTCCATCTGAGACTTAGAGCGGGGGCCAAAAGGGACCTCTGGCTCAACTCCTTCATTTACAGATGAGGAAACTGAGGTCCACTCACACAGACAGCAAGCCCTGGGGGGAGGATTTGATCCGGCTCCTTTGACTACCATTCCCTACTTCTCTACTTCCCTGGTTCAAGCAGTCTTTCTAAATCAACTTCCACCCCAATCCCTCGTCCCCTACTTTATTCTTCCTGCTACTTAGTGAGTGATTGCTTCATTCAAACAATTAAAAAAGACCTACTATGTGCTGTGTTGTGCTAAGGGATCACAAAGCCCCAAACCAAACAGTCCCTGCCTTCCAGGAGCTTTCATTGCACCCAGTTATTCTGAGTGTGTGTATGTATACAGGTGGGGAGGTGTGTGTGTGTGCTAGTGCCCAGGAGCAGGGTTTTCTATGCTGGTGGGGGGTGTGCTAGGGGTGTAATGGGGGGTGTTGGGTGTGTCCTGGTGTCTTGTTCCGTGTCGGCGGGCGGTGAGGTCCCCGTCCGTGTGTCGGTGGGATATTGGTGATTGTGTGTATTGTTTGTGTCCTGGTGTCTGGTTCCACTTTGGCTGTGTGTTGGTGGGGGGTACACCGGCGTGCCCAGCATGCTGGGCACGAGCCACGGGCTGCCAGCTCTCCACGTGTTGCTGTGGATTCCTTGATTCTATCCCATCTGACTTCACAGCCGTGGGGCGGGGGTGGGGGGGTGGTGGCCTCTGGGCCGGTCTCCCTCTGTTGTCTGCAGTGGCTTGGCCATGGGGCCTGGGGAGACCTTGCTCTCCCTGGGTCCTGCAGGGATGGGCCTTCCTTCTGGAACGGCCACGCCCGGACTCTGTGCAATGCCTGTGGGAGCTGGGAAGGGCCGGATCCGCCCATGCCCACTGAGCCTGTCCAAGCCCCGGCCCTCCCGCACCCAGGGTTTGGAGGCTCAGACTCACAGACGTAGAGCGCAGGGGACGCCTCCTTTCACAGAGCCCAAGAGCCTGAGAGCCGGGACTTTGAGCCGGGACTTTTGGCCTCCGGAGCCAGGCCAGAGATCTGGGTCCAAATCCCAGCCTTGCCATTTACCGGGCGTGACAACGCCCCTGCTTTCTCTAGTCTCTGTAGCCTCCCGTATAAGACGAGGAGGCCGGACCAGATATCTTCCAGGCCCCTTTGAGTGCCCATGGCCGGGCCGGGCCGGGCCTCCCTAAGCCTGCTGCGACCTCCTTTCTCCCAGCACCCACCTTGTCAGAGCTCCTGCTCTCCCGACCTAGCACGTATTGTCGCGGGGCATCCAGCCACCGGATGGGGATGTTGTAGACGTGGCCACGGAAGAACACAGCCAGGGTGAAAGGCTTCAGTCCTTGGGCATCAGAGCTGGGCCGGACGGTGTAGGAGCCGTCCTGTGGGGAGGTAGAAGGCCGGCCGGCTCTGGCCAACTCCGGCCCTCTTCTTCCCACCTCTCACCCAGGCCTGGCCGTCCCAGGGCCCTTGTCCCCAGAGCCCGGGGCGGAGGAGTTAAGGGGGGACAGAAGAGGTTAGGGTTTTCCAGATTCACCTTTTGGAGCGAGAGAAGGGCGTTCTCAACAGTTTGGCGGTCACAGTGCGCTGAATACCAGGGCTGAGTCAGCATGTCGGCCTTCTGGACACACACACACACACACACACACACACACACACAACCTAGAGGATCACCATGACCCAGAGCCTGGGGGGAAGGGGCTGCTCTGAAGCAGGAGGATGGGGAATTAAAGACTCTTGTTTAGGACACAGTGACTTTCTGAGAGGGCCGGTCAGAATTCAAATTCAATTCACTTCTAAAAGCATTTTCCAAGTGCCTACTGTGTGCCAGCAAGCTCCCTCTTCTTCCCTTCTCTATATCAAAAGCCCTTTGACATCACCGCCCCATTCTCTCCTCCTTCCCTTCAATCTGTGATGAAGAGATGATCCTTTTCCCTTAGGTATCATCCACTATTTTCTCCTCCTTCCCCCCATTCTCTCCTCCTTCCCTTCTATCTTTGATGAAAAAGTGACCCTTTCCTCTTAGATATCCCCTATTTTCTCCCCTTCCTTCCATTCTCTTCTCCTTCCCTTCAATCTTTGATGAAGGACTCTTTTCCCTTAGATATCATCCCCTATTTTCTCCTCCTTCCCTTCATTCTGTGATGAAGAGGTGGCCCTTTTCCCTTAGGTATCACTCCCTCCCATTCTCTCCTTTAGCCTCTGTTAGAGAAAGAGGTGGCCCTTCTCCTCTCCTCACCAAGGCTGGCCCCTCTCTACGTCCCCTCGATTCCATTCCCTCCTCATTATCACCCTCCCTTTCTCAGTAATCTTCAATCTCTCCCTACCCACTGGCCCTATCCCTTCTTCCTGCAGACTCATGTCTTACTCAGCCTTAGAAGCTCTCCCTGGAGTCTCTCTCCCCTTCTGCCCCAGGGGGCTCTCATCTCACGTCTCTTCCTTTTTTTAGCTGGGTCCCTCTGCTTTTCCTCTCACTCCCTCCTCAACTCTTTGTGGTCTGGCTTCTGATCCACTTTTTTTTGACTAACCTTCCCTCCCCAAAGTCCAATTTACTCTTACTATTATTACTTACGAGTCACTATGGCCACATCTCTGGTGTCCTCCTCCATTTCTCCACTCCATTGCCCACCCCACATCAGGCCCTGGGCACCTCTCACCTGAACAACAGCCTCCCTGCCTCAGGCCTCTGAGGCCCACTTCAGCCCTCCCTCCTTTGAGCTGCCGTGTGCTATCCCACCGTGGAAGTCTGGCCATTCAGTAAACTCCTTATTTCTAGGTCCAACCAGAGGCACCTTTTTTGGCATTTAAAGCCCTTTACGACCTAACTTTTTTGGCCTTGCTGTCCCCACTCCTTCTCATGTACTGGATGCTCCAGCCAATATGGCCACCTTCCCGTATCCTGCAGGGTCTTCCTTCTCCACAAAGCCTGGAATCCATTCCACCCTCACCTCAGCCTTGCTAAACCCCAAATTTCCTTCAAACCTCAACACCTTTCCTGATCCTCCCATCACCCATTTGGGGATACTTTATCACTACCTCCAAATTACCTATATTTATTTTGCCTCTAACTTTACATGAGCACATTTCCTCCTCCATTAGAACATAAGCTCTCTGAGGGCAGGACTGTTTCAATTTTTTTTTTAACTTTCAGGGCCTAGCATGGGGTCATAGTAGGCACTTAGTAAAGAATTGATTGACAGGTATTATTCTTTTTTTTTTCTTTGCATCTTTGAATGTGGAGGACACATAGTAGGTGTTTAGCAAACGCCTCTTGATTAATTGCTAAGCTTTGGAGCAGGGCTGAGGGAGAAAGGGGGGGAAAAGGGGAAAAGGGGGAAGGGGATGTTCTCCCTTGGACCCTACCCCATTTCTCACTCACCTCATCTGCAGGGGGGCTCCCCTTGAATGTACTCCTCCCAGCTGGAAGAAGGAGATTACTTGGTGGGGTTGGGGCCATAGAATAGAAGAAGGCTGGACCCTCGAGGTCAGCCAAGGGCAGCTCCCTCATGGCCCAGATAAGGAAACTGAGGTCTATTTTGGGGGGAAGGGGCCCCAGCTAGTAAGGATCAGAGATTGGGATCTGGGTCTTCCTGGCTTTAAGAGCAGCTCCCTTTCCACCAAGTGGTTTGGGTTTTTTGTGGTTTGTTTTTCTGTGTAAGGGGCAGAGCAAGAGAGACCCTCAGTTCTGTTATGGAAAGGAACCTGTGCCCAGGGATTCCCAGAACAGGGCCGTGCCAGGGAAGAGCAGGGAGCCCGAAGGCCTTGGTGAATAAGAACTGGAGGGGCAGCAGGTCTGGGATCCTGACTTGGAGTATAACCTGGCTGGGCTGAGATGGGAAGGGTTATCTGGGAAGGGAAGTTATGCTTGGGGAACTGGGGGGTAGGCGGGATATGCCTGGGGGGGCTGGGGAGTAGGTGGGATATGCTTGGGGGAATTGTGGGGAGTAGGGGGGATGTGCCTGGCTTCCTGGATGAAAAGTGCCATTCTCACCATTGTAAGCGATGTCCCCTGTCCCCTGGAATACAGGAAGGGACGTTCAGGTCAATTTCTGCCCATCAGACCCCTTCTCCAGCCCCTCCCTCTTGAAATCAGCAATCCCCCCCAACTCCAGCTCCCTCTGCTGAGCCCCTTCCAAGCTGCCCCACACCTCCATTATTCCCCCCCCCCCCCGTTGCCATATGGATTCAGTTGATAAAACCTCACGCAATTGCCACATATAGCAACACCTGGACATTAGTGAGGGTCCTTTTTGGCACTCAATAATGCCCTTTGTCTTTATATTAATGTCATTTTCAGAAGTACCCCGCCCCGAGGGTTGCTTTTTGACAAAAAAAACAGTAAAATAAAAGCAACCCCACACTTAGAATTCTGCACTTGCCCCCCCCCCATCCCCATCCCCATTACCAGCCCCCACCCCGTATTTCTCACTTTTTCTCATACTCACACTCCAAGCTTCCTGGGGGACAGAGATAGCCTTGTAGGCAGATCTGGGGAAAGCGAGTGAATTGGGGGATTAGGACTAAGGGACCCTGAATTAGAAGAAAGATCCCAGGGGATCTAGAACCCTCCTTTCATCATCTCCCCAGGGCCACCAGAGCCACCTCCCCAGGGAAGAAAAAAGTGATTTCCAAGCACTCCACCTCCATTCTCCCCTTCCCCATCTCCCTGGGCCGGGGGCCCTGGATCCTAAGTTTTCATTTTATCTGGAAGGATGCCAGGATCCCTGGCCAAGTTCTCCCAAATTAGGCCACTGAATCTCCATTTCCCGGTATCCCTCCCCCCCTTCTAGATTTCCTTTATCATTGGAATTTGAATTGCACTTAGATTAGAAAATTAACTCTGAGGGTGGGGTCCGCCTTGCTAGCAGGGGTTGGTACTTAACTCCATACATTCATTCATTCACTCACTCATTCATTCATTCATTCATTCATTCATCCATTCATTCATTGTTTTTCTAGGGAGTCTGGACCCGGCCAAGTGCAATCTTTGCTTCCTCAGGCCCCAGCCTGAGGTCATCTGAGAGGGAAGCAAGCAGACAACTCACCTGGGGCCCACGGTGGGTCTTGGGATTACAGTTGGGGGGGATGGGGCCTGAGGACCCGAGTCCTGGTTTAAAGGTGAAACTAAAGCAAAGAAAGAGGTTTGGACTTGGGCAAAGCCTTGGGGAGGGGGAGGAGAGAAGAGCGCTTCCATTCCATCCTAGCTGGGCCAGAGCATCTGGGGAAGCTGGGGCCAGAAGGGACCTTCAGGGTCCTCTGGTCCAACAAGCAGAGAGTGAATGAAAGACATGGGCCAAGGGCTGTCCTCCCGAGGAGGGGCACGGTCCGGACAGGGCCACATGGCTTGTCCAGGATCGTGCAGGTATTAAGCAGCAGGGTAGGATTTAAATCCACCACCTCCCACTCCTGTCAACAAGCTTCCCACTGGCTGGTCTCCATTTAGAGCTGGCAGGGGTCTCCCCTCCAAGCCTGACAAGATGCGGCCTGTGCTGGGGGCTTCCTGCCTGGAGTCAGAGACTTTCCATGTTGGCTGAGAGAAAGGGCCCCCAGAGAAAGAGTGGGAGTGTGTGTGTGGGAGTGTGTGTGAGTATGTGTATGTGTGTGACTGTGTGAGTGTGTGTGTGTGTGTGAGTGTGTGAGAGAGTGTGAGTGTGTGTGTGTATGTGTGTGAATGTGTGTGTGTGAGTGAGTGTGTGTATGTGTGTGTGTGAGAGTGTGTGTGTGAGAGAGAGTGTGAGTGTGTGTGTGAGTGTGTGAGAGAGTGTGAGTGTGTGTGAGTGTGTGTGAGAGTGTATGTGTGTGAGAGTGTGTATGTGTGAGACAGTGTGAGTGTGTGAGAGAGAGTGTGTATATGTGTGTGTGAGTATGTGTGTATGTGTGTGTGAGTATGTGTGTATGTGTGTGTGTGTGAGTGAGTGTGTGTATGTGTGTGAGTGTGTGTGACAGTGTGTGAGAGAGTGTGTGTGAGAGTGTGAGTGTGTGTGTGTGAGAAAGAGTGTGTGTATGAGTGTGTGTGAGAGAGAGTATGTGTGTATGTGTATGTGTGTG
>JAJPUD010028565.1:0-14589 GCA_023553655.1 Myrmecobius fasciatus
GAGAGAGAGAGAGAGAGAGAGAGAGAGAGAGAGAGAGAGAGAGAGAGAGAGAGAGAGAGAGAGAGAGAGAATGAAAGGAGGAACAGAGAAGAGAGATGGAGAAAGGGGTGAAGGAAAAAAGAGAAAGGAAGGGGGAAAAGAAAGGGGGAAGTAGAAGGAAGAGATAGAAAGGGGGAAGAGAAGGAGAGAAGCGAGACATAAAGAGAGGAAGGTAGAAGGAGCATCGGTGTTTTAACCCCTTTGTTTGAAAATGTCATTTCCCTCCCGTGATGCCATGTGGGGCCTTTTTTCCAGGCTCAGCACATCCCGGGGGAGAAGAAATAATGCTCGGTGTTCTCTCCTTTTACCTTGAAGCAGTTTAACTTTTTTCTTAAGTCTGGAAAACCATAAGCCCCCCCGGAGAGCAGGAGTTTTGCTGGGATCAGCAGCACGCGGGCGCCCGCCCTGGGCTCGGGACCGTGGGGGTGCTTGTCACCACCGAGGGATCGGCTGTTGGCGGGGCGGCGAGTCAGACTGAGCGCCAGGCGGCTCTCTCCCCCGGCTCTGTCTGAAGCGTCGCCGGCCTCCCCGGCCCCATCCTTTTCCTCACCTAATTTCCCCTTGGGGCTTGGTGGGATCACTGATATCATCGTGACTTGGAGAGCAGCCAGCACACCTGTGCCCCCTCATACGTATGGGGGGAGAGCGCCACGTCACAGCCCGAATCGTTACAGAGACTTTGCCGTTATCCGCGTGCTGGCCGGACCCGGTGCCGGAGCCCCAGCTCGGGCCCTCCTCCACGCGGGCCGCTCTGCGCTTTGGGCCTGGGGAGGGCCGAGCAGTGACCACGGCAGCTGGCATTTATATAGCAGGTGAAAGTTTGAGAGGCACTTAGATAATTGTGGGGCGGGAGTCTGTGTTCTCCATGCCAGTTTTGTGGATCAAAGGCCGAATCTCAGAGAGGTTGATGTCACACAGCAAGTGCCAGAACCAGGCATTCCAGCCCTCGCATGCTGTCGGAGCCCTGCCCGTGAGTCACCTGTGCCCTCTGACCCTCGCCCAGGGTCGCACAGCTCACACGGGTCAGAAGCTGGAAATCGTTTTTTGCAATCTGGTGTTTGGCCCCACGCACGTTCTCCTGTCTTCCTGGCTGTAGAGCGGGGGCTGGGGATGCAGAAGCGAGGTCCGGCCTCCAAGGCCAGGGAGAAATAAAATGTGTGCACGGAGAGTGAGGCTCTCTAGGCCGTGTCCGGGATCGGGGCTCGCATCTGAGCCAGCGGCTCCACGAGGGGCTCCCCGTCCTGCGGGCAGATGCATGCGTTTGGCGAGCCTCGGTGATCACAAACGCCATTTCCCGAGGGTTCGGAGTTTACACGGCACCTTCCAGGAGACTCCCAGCCTGTGACGCCCACTTCAGGTTGAGGAACCTGAGGCTTAGCCAGGCGACGTGCTTCCCACAGTGTCGGAGCAAGTAGAACTCGTGCTTTCTGCTCAGTCTCATTCGAGCCTCCCAGCAGCCCCGTAAGGCAGATGCTATTACCCCATTTTACAGATAAGGAGAGTGAGGCTCAGATGGACTTGCCACCCTCGCACAGCTAACTGTTGTCAGTGGTCAGATTCACTTCTTGGCCTTCCTGAGTCTGCTTTGTCCGGTACACGGGGTCCCCTTTCATCGGGTCATTCCTGCCTCCCTTTGTTATCCAGCTACATGTGACATTTGGACACATAAGATCAGGTTTAGAAACAAGTTCGTAGTTACAAGGCATGAAGGGAAGCGCCGTTTCTTGTTTGTTAGCCTGCGTGGAGCAGCGGCTCATTTTGCCCATATCTGGGTTATTCCGAATCGATTGATCAGCCGTAAGTGTTTTTTAAGCTCCTACTGTGTGCAAAAGGAACTCTTAAGGAGTTTGTATTCTATTGCAAGAGACATTGAGATAGAGAAGCACGATCAGAACAAACACAGAAATGCTAAATCATTCGTAGGGAAGAGGCCGGAGCAGCCAGGGCATCTGGGAAGGCCTGACCCACACACTTGGGAGACGTTTCCGGATGCTGAGAGGCCAGGCCAGACCACCTGATGCCTTCTCCCCCTGCACGTGCTCATCAAGTTAGTGCCTGTAAGTCGTCCAGAGAGTCCCTCTGACAAAGTTCATCTCTGCTGGGAGAGCGTAACCGGGGTGTATCCTATTTGTCCTTCTGGTGCTTTGTGAATTTCTAGATGATGCCTGATCAATATTTAAAGCTTTTCTTTCCAAAATCCAAGGGGTTTGCACTTACCGGTTCCCCCAGAACTCTTACCCAGTTAAAAGGAAGGCAGTTACAAAGAGCCCGAGTTCTGTTGTTGTTCAGGCCTGTCTGGCGCTTCATGATCCCACTTGGGGTCTTCTTGGCAAACATACTAGAGAACTTCCCCATTTCCTTGTCCAGCTCATTATACAAATGAGGAAACTGAGGCAGATTGAGTGAAATGACTTGCTCGGTGTCACATAGCTAGTAAGTGTCTGAGGCCGGATTTGAACCCAGGAAGATGAACCTTGCTGACTCCAAGACCAGTGCTCAATGCAGTTTTACAGATGGAGAAACTGAGGCTTGGCAGCTTCCGAAGGTTTTGCTCTCTGGGTGTGTTGACCCGATTGCAAGGTCAGGATTCTTCCCCTGCCCCTTCCTGACCCTCTCCATTCCTGTTGCCTAATTCCAGGGCTCTTCATCAGGAACTTTGCTCTGTATTCCTGGTCGGCCAGGAGCCCTCCCTGCTACTGTGATGTGCTACCATGGGCCTTCTCATCCAACCATCTCACTTTACGGATGGACAGACTGTCTTCCCCAAGACTTAGACTCCTGGTGGTTCAGTGGGTAGAGCATGGGAGTTGGAGTCAGGAAGACCCATGTTCAGTATAGCCCTAGAAACCTACATGGGACCCTGGGCAAGGTACTTAAGAGCTCTCTGCCTCTGTTTCCTCTTCTGTAAAATGGGACTGATAATAGTGTCTAAAAACTCGACCGCCGTCGTTATTATCACCGTGGGCAGTGAGCATCAGCACTGGGGTCCTCAGATAAGCTCCAGATGACTTTCTCTCATCTCTGGCAGCAAATTGTTAGAAAAACTCAGATGCAGAAAAAACACCCTGGCTAAGCTTCACACATCAGTCAGCCCAGCCGCAGGGAAATCCCAGGACGTGGCGTGCTCCTCCGTTAAGCCTCCAGCCTCACTGCTTGCCAAGGGGCACGAGCAGTGGATTTCCTGCTTTATCATCTGAACTCCTTGGCTCGTCCCCAGTGGCTTGAGATCTGGTACTTAGAATGGATCAGATCATTTAGAGCCGGAGGGGGCTGGGGAGATCATCTCGCTCCATCCCTTCATTGAACAGAAAAGGAAACTGAGGTCAGAGCGAGAAGGTGACTTGGCCAGGCTAGGAGGCAGACGATTCCAAGCTGGCCAGTCGCTGCCACGTCTCTCTTTAGTGGGAGTGATAGCAGTTTATTTTTGTTTTAAGGTTTCTAAAGTGTTGGTCATAGAGGCACTTTCTTACTTATAGATAGTGTTGGCTTTGTTAGCATAATTCAGCTTTCTGGGCTTTTCTTGGAGTGCTTGGCCATTTCCTTCCTTGGCTCATTTTACAGATGGGGAAACTGAGGCAACCAGGGTGAAGTGATTTACTCAGGATCACCCACTTAGTAAGTGTCTGTTGGATTTGAACACACAAAGAGGAGCCTTCCTGACTCCAGGTCTGTACTCTATCCACTACAGTACCTAAGTGTCTCTAATGCGGATATTATTTTTCCCTGTTTTGTAAATAAGGTTATATACATGAGCAAACTGTATTTTTTTTCTTATGTAATTGAGAAATGAGATTTCCTGATTAACCCAATATTCTTATTAGCAGAGAATAGATCCAGGTCACCTATTTCCCTTTATTTATTTATTTTTAAAAATTTCTAGTTTTCATGATACTTGTGTTTTTGTATCACCTTCATTTCCAAATATATCCCTCCTCCCTCTATATCCAGTGAGTCATCCCTTCTAGCAACAACTAAAAGTAAAATGGGGAAAACTAAATCAATGAACTAACTAATACATCAGTCAGACCAGTTTTCTGTAGTGTTTCATATCCATCATCCTTCATTTCTGTAAAGAATACAGGAAAACCCATTTCCTTCTCTTTTGCTTTCAGATCCTGGCTTGGTCATAATGCCAATTACCCAGAATTCAGTTTCTTTTTTTGTTGTTGTTCTTACCATTTATATTGGTGAGTCATCATGTACATTGGTTTTCCTGGTTCTTCTTACTCCCCCATGTGTCAGTTTGTGCCCTTCTTTGGTTCTTCTCTGAATTCTGTATCATCTCTCATACCTCCATTGCTTGGCCATTCCACAGTCTATGGGCGTTTCCTTGGTTTCCAGTTCTTTGCTATCACTAAGAATTGTGCTGTGATCATTTGGATTGTGTAGGATCTTTTTTTTGTCTCTGGGTCAAAGGGCATATTTCCCAAGATTGATGCTTTTAGACTTTATTGAACCCCTGATTTCCTGAGCAGATCGCCCTTCCCACTGGCCCTTTTCATTCTGTGTGATTCCCATCCATTTCTTTCTTTATAGATTCTCCATAGAGAATCTGCTCAAGTCAGTAAGCATTTGTTAAGTACCTACTGTGTGTCTAAGGACTGGAAATGCAAAGAAAGGCAAAATCATTCCCTGCCCTCAAGGAGCTTACAGTCCAGTGGGAGAGACAACATGTAAAGAAGTTATAGAAACGCAAGTTACAGAAAGGATTCATTGGAGAGAATCACCAGAGGGAAGGTGGAGGAAATGAGAAGGGAGAGCCCTCCAGTGTCGGAGCTGGCCAGCGGAGTGTCCTGGGCTGGGAACGGTGATCAGGCCAGTGGCGCTGGATGCCAGAGAGGGAGCCGGAGAGGTGGGAGGAGACCTTGGGCTCACCGGCTTGTGTCACCACTGGGACACACGGGAAACTTTTCATTTTGAACTCAGAACGCGAGCACGTGAAAGTGCTGCAGAGGTTTCCTCCTTAGGCCTCAGATTCCCTTTTGTAAAATGGGATTAGACCAAACGACCTTCCACTTCCACACTAGTAAGTCAGGCCCTGCAGCTGCGCTCCGTCCCAGCTCTTGCCGAATCAAAGTTCAGGGTCTTGGGCCCTTTGCCCTTCACACCTCCTTCTACTGGGATGGGATGGCCGCCGAACGTCTGGCCCTCTGGACACCCCCTCATTTACAGAGGAAGAAACCAAGGCCCGATTTTGGGGACTTGGCCCCCCAGGCAGGGTCATGGGTGACAAGGACAGCCTTCCCCTGCAGGACCACAGAGGAGGTGTGGCCCCCGGCGGCAGCCTCTCCGAACAGGGCGAGGGGCCAGGGGCCTGTCCACGTTTGTCCTCCGAGGCTTTCTTCTGGAGTCTTGCAGCGGCGGCCGCCCTGCTGGAATGGAGAGCCACTTTCATTTCCTTTAGAGAACGCACAGTGGCCATTTGCACAGGGTCGGAAGGCCAAGGAGAATGGTGGGAGGCTTAAGAAAATTTCAGACTCATGTTTTAAATAAAAGAAAAACTGGGCTCCGGATGCCAAGGAGTGAAGCAGGAGGCCAAGGGAGTGGAGGGTTGCAGCAGATGTCCCCACCATCAGGCCCCCCACTCTTGTGTCTCCCCCACCGGGTCTGGGCAAAACCCCGCTGGCCGTCCAAGCTTTCAGACCCGCTCCGGCGGCATTCTCCGACTGGGGGGAGGGAGGGGTCGTCCAGCGACCCTGGCCTGCCTCTTCCCTCCTTCCTCCCCATGACAGATTGCTGAATTATTCCACGGGAGCTGGTGCTCTGAGGCTGAATCACTCGACGGGCCGTGTTCATGGCAACTGTACCTGTCTCGTTCTGTCACTTTCCTCTCTGGCAGCGGCAGCGGCGGGAAACTTGCTTGAGAAAAGTCATTATCAGGAGCAGGCGAGTAATCCGAGACAATAAGTCTTCCCCGGCTCCCTCCTGTCTCTGCAGACCCGCGGCGGGAGGGCCTGAATTATATCCGAGCCGTGTGTGGCGTGCAGGGGGTGAGGGGCTTCTCCAGCCACACCTGGGGAAACCGAGGCAAGGCCGCTCTGGGCAAAGCAAACAGGCGCCATCCTCCCCCTCTCCGCAGGCTCTTGTTAGGGCTGTTAGGATGTCCTCTCTTACTGGTCAGGGCGCCAGGGGGCTTCCTGAGCACACCTGCACTTCTGACACTGGCTCGGCCTCTGGGCGTGTCTGAGGCTGGCAGCAGCCTGTGTGTGTGCCCGCTCTGGGGACTGTGGTCAGTTCTCGGCTTTCAGGACTAATACTGACCCCCCCCCCCCCCAAGCACTGATGGTGAGAACGAGCTGTGGGGCCTGAAGCCCCAGCCTCAGACCTGGGAGAGTTGTGTGGGAAGTCAGGGTCAGGAAGGGGATGTCCACTCTGGGAGTTCCCCCAGGCCTAGACTGGAAGGCAGCAGGACGTAGCTGATGGCTGAGCACGAGCTGAGAGTCGGTTTGACTTCTGCCTCCGACCATCAGGACCCCAGCAGCCTTCTGAGACTCGGAGGCAGGGTAGCGCAGTGGATAGAGCACGGCCCCTGCCCTCAGGACCCAGGTTCAAATCCTCCGGCTGTGTGACCTTGGCAAGTCACCCAGCCCTGAGAGCCTCACCTAAACAAGCAGACAAACAAACAGGAAGGGCTCAGCTGCACAGTCCCTACCAGCTTCATTCAGTCCATAAGCAAACATGCATTTATTACGTGCCGAGCCCTGGGGACACAGATACAGGAAATGGAACCACCTGTGGTCCCCAAAGGCCGCCTTTCTTAGGGTTAGCAGGGCTAGGAGGTAACTTCCTGCTGCATTGAAATCAGAGGCTCCAACCTAAGGACAACAATGAGACTGTTATTAAAAGGAGAAGGAAAGGGGGTGAGGGTGGGGGTGGGGGGGAGGAGTAGTGGAAGAAGGAAGAACAACAATAACCCCAATTTTACAGCACTTTAAGATTCAGTCAAGACCAGGCCTTTTTCTTTTCTTTCTCTCTTTCTTTTTTGACACTAAGGGTAGGATAATTAGCAGTCATCTCTCCTGTCTAATGATGTAAGTAGTATCATCAGTATGATAATAAGCTCATTTTGATGGTGATTATAGCATTTATAGAATGCCAGCTGTGTACCAAACATTGTATCAGCAATTTATAAATATGATGACATTTGACCCTGGAAACAATCTTATTACCCCCATTTTACAGTTGAGGAAACTGAGGCAAACAAGTTAAGTGACTTGCCCAGAGTCACTTGCTAGTAAGTTTCTCAGACCAGTGCTTTCTCCACTGTATGGCCAGCCATCTCACACTTGGTCCCGCCTAATACATTCTTAATGTGTGCTCTGTGGGGTGGGCAAGGGCTGCATGTTGACCCCCATTTACTGGTGAGGAAATTGAGCTTACCACATGGTTAAGAGCCACCATATATGTGGCTCTTTCATTAAGGAAGTTGTACATAGCGGGTGCACTCATTGGTCACTCATGGGCATTTCTCACACTCCTACCTGTGCCGGGCCTCTATACCCAGTACTAGAGCTAGAAGAGGAAGGGAATGATCTCTGTTCACCAGGAGGTTAGATTTTAATGGGAGAGGCTCAGAGAGCCTGGAGGAGGATTACAAATTAAATATCAAGTGAACAAAGACAAAGTCATTGGTCTCAGGGTGGTCTGAGAGGTGGGGCATTAGGCAAGGCTTCTCCTTGGAGGCATTGCTGGAGCTGTTTCTTGAAGACAGAGAAGGATTCTGTGACGGGGCAGTGAGGAGGCTCGGAGACACTCCAGGCATGGAGGGAAGCTCTTGGAGAGAATCCCAGAGATGAGATGGAAAAGGGGGAAGTTTAGCCAGATGGCAGAATGCAGGAGGGAGAATAATGCACAGTGAGGCTCAAAGTGTAGGTTGGGGGGACAGGGCTACAAGGGCCTTTAAACGCCAAACAGCAGAGTTTATAGTTGATCCCAGATGCACCGGGAAGAGCTGGAATGGGGGAGTAGCAAGGTCAGCTCACGCATAAGGAAACTGGCAGCGTGTGCCAGATAGACTAAAATGGGGCGAGACTCGAGGCAGGGAATCAGTGAGGAAGCCCATGCCGTCGTCTAGGTAAGGGCTAATGGGGCCCTGGAGAGGTCCGGTATAGAGATGGGGTGAGGGAGAGGGAAGAATCAAGAGTGATACTCAAGGTTGGAAACAGTGTTGGTTTCAGGGGAAGTAACGGCGTTGGAGAGAGGGCTAGGTTTGGGTGGGAAAAGGAGTTCAGTTTGCGAGGTCTCCAAGACATCAGGGCTAATGACATTTTTAGTGATGCTGTATTGAAATGCAGGGAAGAGTAGATCTCAGAATCTATGGCACAGGGTTGATAATCAAACCCATTGGGGAAAAGAGGGAGATAGGCTTAATTGTTACTTTTTGACTTCGATTTTCTCAAAGCCCCCATTTATAAGGGCTTCCCACTTCTTTGTAAGTACCTGATTAGGAAGACTGGATAACTAAGGTAGTGAGGGTACAAATTTACCTACTTAATAAATAGAGACTTTAAGTTGGGGAAGTAGTTGGTGGTTGGGTGCTTGGTGGAAGGATTGCACAAAACCCCAGAAAATTGGAAGGGACTTCAGTGTCCATCCAGTCTCACCCAAAGATGAAAGGAATCCCCACTCTAACATACCCAACAAGTGGTCATCCATTCTCAAGATGCCCAAAGAAAGCTCTAATTGTTAAGAAGTTTTTCCTTACGTGGAGCCAAAATCTGCCTCTTCATTTCCACTCCTTCTTCCGTCCTCCAGTGCCAAAGAGAACAGAGCTAATCCTTCCTCTTCATAATGGTCCTTCAGATACTTGAAGACAGCTGGCCCGTCCCTGGAGTATTCTTCAGAGTAAACATCCCCAACTCTTTCAGCCACTCCTCGTATGGCATGAACAACATGCCTTTGCCAGCCTGGTTGTCCTCTTGGAGCCATTGTCCAGTTCTCAGTGCCCTTCTTAAACCATGGCACCCTGAGCTGAACGCTGAACTTCTGATGGGGTCTGCCATAGGTCTGCTAATGGCCTTTTCTCATCCTCATTCTTCTTGAGCTCTCTCTGTGTCACTTAGTGCCATTAATCACCTTCTCTCCTTAATCAATAGCCCCTCCTCTCTGAGTTCTTAGGACATCACTCTCTCCTGGTTCTCTTCTTCTTGGTCGGGCTTCTCCTTTGCTGATTCGTTCTTAAAAGGTCATGCCTCCTAATCTTGGATGTTCCTCCACCTCTCTTTTGCCTTTTCTCCTGGCTGACTTTGAGATCTCATCTTCCCTGAGTTCAGTTATCACAGCTGTACCAGGGACTCCCAGATCTGTTTATGCAGCCCCAGGCTCTCTCCTGAGCTGTGGTCACTCATCACTGGTTGCCTTTTGGATCCTCCAACTGGTTGTCCCATAGGCAACTCAAATAACGCTCCAAAGCAAAATTCATTGTCTTCACTGCCCCCCAAGTGTCCCGTTAATGTCAAAGGCACTAATAGTCTCCCAGTCGTCATCCTTCCAGTCCATTATCTGATCTTGTCTTTGCTACTTTCACAGCAGCTCTCATGTCTCCACTCACTCAGCCACCCCAGCTCAAGCTCATCATTTCTCGCCTGAACCATCACACTTGCCTTCTAACTATATTGTCTGGAAAATGTCTGGAAAAGTGTGGGTGCAGCCTGAATCCTTTCCCAAGCTAACTGGCCAGCCTGCCTCAAGTGTCTCCAGTAAAGTACATTCTGCACTAATTTCCCTGAGTGATTTTTATACTTTATTCCCACACCACACCCACACTTTGTGATCTAGGTGCCCTGACTCCTTGAACCGAACCCTTCTTCTCCCTTCTCTTTGTTCCTCATGATTCAAATACTCTACCACTCCCTCTGCCTTTAGTTCTTTAGCTTCCTGCAAGATTCAGCTCAAATTGCACCTCTACAGGTGGTCCCCCTGTTGCTAGTGCCTTCCTCTCCTAGTAGGCTACTTTTTATCTTAATTTTTTTTTTTGTATTTACATATTGTGTAATGGGGCTTTAGAATAGGGGCTTCATGAGGGCAGGGCCCATTTTTGCCATTGCATCAACAACCCTTTGCACATGTTATTTTTTTATGATTGTTTTATTTTTTACAAGTTTTAACAAGAAATGAACAAAGCCAGCTTTCTTTTCAGAATAAATGGGAAAAAAATTAGCAAGTGCGGAATAAATGCCTGTCAAAAGGGGTTTTGCTACCTCCCTTCTGGTAGCTGTGCTTCTCTTTTTGTAGTCTGCGACTGCGTTTGCTTTTTTTGATTCATTGTTGACTCGTTAAACTTGAAGTCCGCTAAAACCCATGCCCAAATCTTTTCGGAACAGCTCCTGTACAACTTTCCCCATCCTTTGTCAACTTGATTTTTTTTTTTTTGACCCAAATGTAGTATTTCACATTTATCTTTGTTGAGTTCTTCTTAACAAATTCAGCCTAAGGTTTTGGATTATCAATAATTAACAATTGATGATGATGATAATGATGGTGAAGAAGCTGATGATAACTGGCTTTCATATCATGCTTTAAGGTTTCAAACATGCTTTACAAATGTTATCTCATTTGATCTTCATAACAACCCTGTGAGGTAGATGTTATATTCTCCATTTTTTAATAATAGCTTTTTATTTTCAAAATACATGCAAAGATAGTTTTCAGCATTCACCTTGCAAAACCTCATGTTTCAAATTTTTCTCCCTCCATCCCCTAGACAGCAGGTAATTCAATATAGGTTAAACATGTGCAGTTCTTCTAAACATATTTCCCACATTTATCATGCTGCACAAGAAAAATCAGATGGGGTGGGGAGTTGAGAAAGAAAGCAAGCAAACAGCAATAAAAAAAAAGGTGATCCACATTCAGTCTCCATAGTTCTCTCTGACTGCAGATGGCTCTCTCCATCACAAGTCTATTGAAACTGGCCTGAATTATCTCATTGTTGAAAAGAGCCATATCCATCACAGTTGATCACCACATAATCTTGTTGTTGTTGTGTACAATGTTCTCTTGGTTCTAGTCACCTTACTAAACATCAGTCCGTGCAAGTCTCTCTAGGCCTCTCTGAAATCATCCTGCTGGTCATTTCTTATAGAACAATAATATCCCATGATATTCATATACCATAATTTATTCATCCCTTCTCCAATTGATGGGCATCCATTCAGCTTCCAGCTCCTTTGCCATTACCAAAAAAAAAAAAAAAAAAAAAAAGGCTGCTACAAATATGTTTTTGTACATGTGAATATGATCATTTTTCAAATGATGAAACTGAGGCACACAGATGTTAAATGAATTACCCAGGATCACCCAGCTAATAAGTTCCTGAAGCCTGGTTTCACTCAGATTTTCTCCATCCATTGTGGCACCTTGATGCCAAGGACAGGATCTTTTTAGATCCCAACTTTGTCATTCACTGTTAGCCATCTTTCCCAGCACAGTTGGGAAGTTGGTGAATGTACTTACAAGTCATGTATGTACATGCCCAGATCTCTGGGTCACTTCACTGGAGACTTCCTGCAATATTAACATTGAATTGTCAATAACTACCTTTAGAATCTAATAATCCAATCAGCTTTTAATCATTTATATTATCTTTTAATCCATATTCTCTAGAAGAATAAGTCTTAGGATAGTTTATCAAAAGCTTTGCCAGCATATTAACATATATATTAATAAGCCTGGGGTTGGGGTAAGGAGAGGAGCATGCTAGTCTGGCATGACCTGTTCACTTCCCTTTCTAGAGAATCTAGAAACTGCTCTTCTCCTCTCCTCCTCCCTCTCTTTTTTGTCTTTCTTCTCTTCCTCCTCCTCCTCTTCCTCTCTTTTTCATCCTTCTCCTTCTTTTCCTTCTCCTCCTCCTCCTTTTCCTTTTTCCTTCTTCCTTCTTCTTCATTCCTCTTTTCCTCCCCAGGTTATTTCTCAGGGCCAGATGATTTCAGTCCACCAAGGGCAATGAGGTGCCTTCTTGTTATTTCCTTATGCATCTCAAGGATCCACTCCTGGACAATCCTTGTTTTCTCCCATTTCCAGTGTAAAGGCCATTCTCAGGTCGCTGCTTTCCTAAAATCTAGGGTACGGCTCAGACTTTGCCCAGATTTCTTTCCTTTCTCCGTCATCAATATTCATTGCCCTTCATCCTCCCCCCTTAGAAACAGATCTCGAATAAAATTTCTCTGTGTTGTCTCTTTCACCTTTTGAAGGATTCTTCTGAATAGGAACTGGTCCTGCCATTCAGCAGGCTTGTATTAAAAGCCTATGTTCCAGGTATTTTACTAGAAACTGGGGATAGAGATATAAATAATCTCTACTCCCAAAGGGCTTATGTTCTAACGTGAGAGACATCCACATTTGTATAGGTGTTTGCAGAATAACTATAAAAAAGGATAGATGCAAATTGAAAAAAAAGCGGCTAAATATAATGTAGTTTGGGAAGGAGAGAGCACTAATCATTAAGGCTTCATGGAGAAGATAGCAGGGAAGCTTCGACTTGCCTCATTTTTGACTTTGACAAGCTTGGTCTCCACTCCCAGAGGGAGGGCACTCTGTCGGAGCCAGACTTAGCACAGACTTGAAACCCACTGCGGCCCAGAACTCCTGGGCCCAGGCGATCCACTCAGCATTACCGGTGGCAAGGGCTGCAGAGAGGGCTACATTCCCAAAGTAGAAGCTGGCTGGCCCCTCGTCCAAGATGTCTCAGAGCTGCTCTGGGTGACCTCTGAGGGCCCTTACAACTCAGAAATTGTCCGAGCCAGCCGCTCGCCTTCCCAGCCCCAGTGAGACCCCGATGCTGCAGCTTATTGAGCCCTGCCGAGCTGACCAGTCCATACCGCGCGCCCTGACAATTGGAGCTGCTCTGCCCCATGTCCGCCTCTGACTTCTCTGAAGCTCATTTCATGGATGTTCACATTCTCCCCCACAGAAAACGCTTCCTCCTCTTCCACGCCAGAACATTTCCCAAATCCCATGGCCCTGTAATTCAGTTGAGGGTCTTGCTGCTCTTAAACCAATTACGGCCTGACCGTCTCCCTGCGCAGTAGCTGGCTGTCCTGGGGCACGGGCCCACACTGTTGGCTTTGCTCACGTGGCCACTGACAGAGCTCAGCCCTGCCCGTCCCCTCGCCATGGGTCAGGGAGGGCCCGCCTCCATCACCCGGGGAGAGGAGTGCGTCCGGCTCAAGCAGATTGCTGAATCTCACTGAGGGTTAAAGGACCACCTCATCCTGCAGAAATAATAAGAGCCTGGTTTTAATTAATTTTTCAGGTGGGGGAGTGAAAACCTTTGTTTATGTTTTTTCCTCTCTCAACAATGACGCGCCCCTCCCTCCCCCCACTGCCACAGGTCTGCTGGCACAGCACTGCCTCCACTGCCTCAGAAAAACCACAGGCGCGCTTCCTTCTGCGCCGAGCGAGCGGGAGAGAAAAGAGGAGGGTGGGCGAGAAAGGCGAGGGCTGGGGAAACGAGCACAGACAGCTCCTCTCCTGCACGGCGGAGAGCAGGAGAGGGAGAGAAAGCAAGAAGGGGGGCTGCGTGCCTCGCCAGCAACATGATAATTGGTTCTCTCCTTCCTGGAGAACTTTGCAAATGAAGCTCTTTAACCGGCCGCCAGATAAACAGCCTCCTCCCCTCCGCCACTTGTTCTCTCTCCTCTCCTTTCTCTCTCTTGTTCTTTCTTTCTCCCATCTACCCACTGCATGCTCACATATATTACACGTCCCGCTTCTGCTCACTTCTCCCACAATCAGTCAGGCAGTCCACATTTATTAAGCACCCACTGTGTGCTGGGCACTGTGCTAAGAGCCTGAGACCCAAAGAAAGGCAGTGAACAGCTGCTGCCCTCTGGGAGCTTATACTCTAATGCGGGAGACGACGTGCAAACAACCGTGTACAAACACGCTATAGACAGGAGAAACTGGAACTCGTTGGCAGAGGAAAGGGGGATGGAGACAGGATCTAGCTCTGTGAGGGTAAAGGACCTAAACCGGAAGGAAGCCCAGAAGTCATGGAGCCAACTGACTCCCAAGAGGGCTTTCCCAAGGTAACTCAGGAGTAGCAGAGCCCGGCTTCAGGCCCTGGTCCTCCGGCTCCCGAGCCACACGCTGCCTCTCTCCCTCTGTCAGCCACCAGAGAGCCAGTCGCTTCCCTGATTTATGTCTGTAGTTGATGGATCTGGATGTGAATGGGCACCGTCCAGTTGGCGAGACCCACTGGGGCTGAGGACGTTTGATGGCTCGAGCGGTGCCAGAGGTACATTTGCTTTTTGTCTTTTCTTTTTCTTTTGGTAATTGAAGAGCACTCGGTGTGCTCGTGTTTTCCTCAAACAAATAGTCCTCTGCACAAATCCGTTTTAACACCTCCCTGTATCTTAAAACTCGCCAACCTTCCCGAGCCCGATTTGTCTTACTGTTAGCTTTCTTGTCCCCCGACCTTTAGAAATAATATTTGTCTCTTCTGAAGCACGCGTTCCTTTCTTCCTCCTCATGCTTTGTCAGTCCTGAAATCAAGAATTGTTAGACTTCTGCCGACCCACAGATGCTTCATTCCCCTTTTACACGTGATAA
>JAJPUD010028566.1:0-10255 GCA_023553655.1 Myrmecobius fasciatus
ATGTAATATATACTCCTATACTTAATGTAATACTATAGTACTCTGTAATATGTGTACTACACATTTAATAGTATACTATGACATAGTAATATAATACTATAGTAGAAGCATGTAATATATACTGCTATGCTTAATGTAATACTATAGTACTCTGTGATATGTGTACTACACTTATAATGCTATACCATGACATAGTAATACAATACTATATTAGAAGCATGTAATATATCCTATGCTTAATGTAATACTATAGTACTCTGTAATATGTGTGCTGCACTTATAATACTATATCATGACACAGTAACATAATACTATACAGGATGCAAGCCCCCCCCCACATACACACACACAGCTCATACATCTAATACCAGAATCCCCAAATGGAAAGATTGAAGAATTTTGTTCAAATTATCCTCCCTTTGGGATTTTTGAGTCCCAGTGCTAAGACCCCTCCCTCCACAATCTCTTGCCCCAAAATGCCCTCCCCCATTCTCCCTCACCCTCCTCAGATCCTTTAAACTCAATGTTCCCCAGGCTGGAAGAAAACAAAAGTAAAACAAAGATTTATTCTTGGTATGAGGAGGATATAAATTACATCTCTTCAGGCTTTGCAGAATTAAATAGGAGGCCCAGGTGGGAGATAGGAGAAAGGAGAACGATCGGAGGGGGGGAAAGGGGTGGTAGCTTTTATTCTCGGTAAGAAATTGCTATCCCTATGAACTTATAGTTCATGGTGCCATTATTTATACATTTTAAAAATGGAAAAAAATATGAAAGTAGACATTGGTGCTAAAATTGGCTTAGTCACCAAATCAATGCGGGTACAAAGATAAACTTTTAAGCTAGCTCTTGGTTGTTGTTGTCATTGTTTTAAAGAAATATCATTGGAACAGCAAAAATGAATGAATCATATGGCTTCTTAATGGGAGCCGGACGTAGGGATAAGGCAAAGAGTCTAAAAATCAAAAGGTTTTTTTTGTTGGTTTTTTGGGTTTTTTTTTTTTTAAGAAACGTAAACGAATTGTTCTAAATGTAACTGAGAAAAAATTTTAAAGAAATGAATTTCTTTAAAAATAAAACCATGCATAGATGAATGAACTGACAGCAGTTACTGTCTTTAAAGGCAAATACTATTATAGCAAAGTAGGCTTGGGGGATCCATGGGACCTGCTGGAAAAAAGGAGAACCACCCCCCCCTTCCCAATAAAGGGACAAGAGAAGGCTTTTAGTAGCACAGCATTGTGATGTTTCTGATTTTCAAAAGTTCAGAGCCTCTAAATTGGGAATAACTGGGTAAAAAGCACACTCAGAAGGTTTTCCCCAACTGGGCTTTCATAAAATTTCACTACTATTGGAGCCAGTGGCATCAAGGCTAAGAGGTCAAATCCCCAAGGAGAGAATCAAACCCACTTGTGCAACTGCATACATTCATTGGGAGAAGGGAGGTGAGTTGCTCACCCTCCAAGCTCTCCAAAGTTACCAAGGGGGCCCCAGAATGATGAAGGGCTAAAAATCAACCCATCATTCACTCACTCACTCACTCAAGCAATCAATCAATCCCTCCAGAGTTTGTATGAAAACATAGAATTGGTTTCACTCTGAGTGGAATGCCATTCTAAAGTCTCATAAGGCCAGGGGAATAGGAATAAAAGATCCATGTGAAGCTACACAACTGAGGTTATTGGGGTAAGCTCTTGTAATAGATAGACAGGTTCTAGGTATCAAAGGGATTTCCTTTCTTTCAAGCTTTTTCAATGAATTTTTTTTAAAAAATTGATACTCATAAAATAAGACTCCCATGCACACAGTCAACTATTGATGGTGTAAATCTTGATCCACATTTTGGAACTTTAACTATCATATTTAATAGTGTTTTTCTTTTTTAATTTGTAATTAAAGCCTTTTATTTTCAAAATATCTGCATGGATAATTTTCAACATTCACCCTTGTAAAACTTTGTGTTCCAAATTTTTTCCCTCCCTTCCCCCTACCCTTCCCCTAGATGCAAAGTAATCTAATAGGTGTTAAGCATGTGCAATTTTTCTCTACATATATGCACAAATATTATGCTGCACAAGAAAAATCAGATCAAAAAGGAAAACAAAATAAAAACAAAAACAAAATGCAAGAAAATAACGAGAAGAGTGAAAATACTGTGTTGTGATCCACACTCAAGTTCCCACAGTCCTCTCTCTAGGTTTAGATGGCTCTTTTCATCACAAGATCATTGGAACAGGCCTAAGAGGGACTTCCAAACTCCACTCCAAGTCCAATAGATTTTTCCAAAGCCCACTTTTCAGAGCCCAGACCTTGTAGACAACACACATTTCTGTTCCTCTTCTTTTTTTTTTTTTAATTAAGGTTCCAGAAGGGATAGGGCCAGACAGGAAGTGTTTGTCTGGGTCAGAGAAAAAAAAAGGTAGTTCTAAAGCCTGCTCCAGGTGCAATAGAATTTTCCAAAGTCCTCTTTTAAGAACCCAAACCTTATACCAAACACTTATGCCTGTTCTTTTTTTTTTTTAATAAGGTCCTGGGAGGGAGAGGGAAAAGGAGAGGCAGGAGGGATTTGTATGAGTCCGAGAAAGAAAGGGACTTTTAAACTCTGCTGCGGGAACAAGAGATTTCTCAAAAACTCACATTGAGAAGGTCAAACCTTGGACCAAGCAGACATATGATTGGAGAAGGAAATGGCCAACCGTTCCATGAAGTCCCAAAGAGTCAGAAAACTGAAAACTGACTAAACAACAGCATTCTTTAGAAGTATAAATACTGAAGCTTAAAAACTTTGGCCCTACAATGAGAAGATAAGAGTCCCTGAAAAGGACCCTGATTTGGGAAAGATTGAAGACCAAAAGAAAAGAAGATGTCAGAGGATGAGATATAGTGTCATAGATTAATGGACATGAGGTTGAACACACTTCAGGAGATAATGGAAGGATAGAAAGGCTCTTGAACTATGGTTCATTAAATCACAGAGTCAGACACGATGGAACAAACGAACAACGACACCTAGTTTTACAAATACTAAGGTATTACCTAAAAGTGAGTTGTTATGTGCTAGTTGTTGGTCCTTTACTATATGTATCTTGATCCAAACTAAAACATTTAAATGTGAAAAATCATATTCTAGACTGCCAGTAAAGCACAAAATAATGAAATTCTTTAAGCCCTCCTCTAGATCAGAAGAAAATATTAGCATATGTGCATGTACATACACACACATGCTCCAAAGAAAAGAAAATTGGTTTTATTTAATTCATATGATTTAATATAACTAGATTTTACATAAGCTGCCCCATAACTCTCATTTAAAGTCTAGTTTTCCATTATTTTTCCCACTACCATTATTCAAGGATTTACTCTCTACTTAACACTAAGAAGGACGGCCAGGAGGCTTTTATCAAAATAACTCAATGGAGTTTCTAAAAATAAAGCATTATTAATAGGGTAACTCTACAAAACAATACAAACACCTCTTTTTCCCAGAACCAGCCCCACTGAATGATAGAGCATGACAATGACTTCTATTTGAAAAAGAGCCAGATAAAGTAAATTTCCCATTTATGCTGTATCTGTTTTAAGGCCTCATGAGAGAACATCACAGGCAGCTTTTCAAGATTTTCTTTCGAAAATTTCTAGATTTGCTTATGCTGGCCTTTTGGGGGTGGGGGAAGACCATGGGCATTTCTATGTATTTAACATACTCTACATCACTTTACAAAAACAGATAAAGGCTCCATGGCAAATAATGCAAGTCAATATAATGAATAACATAAAATCTATTTTAAATGCTGTGTTGTGCTTATATATATATTTTGACATTTTACAAATGACATTTTAATTTGGTTTGCTGTATCTGGGAGTTGTGTTAGTAGAGAGTTTGGCACCTGAATGTCTAAAGAAGGTTATCTAGTTGAAAAATAATAGATGCGTTTGCTGATGCCTCCAGAGTGTTCAGTTAAAGAACCACACAGGGGAGTGACATCAAAAGCTATGATGTGATCATGAAGTGCTGTGAAATGTCACATGGGTTATAAAAGTGAATCGTTGCCTCTCCCCCCAAAAAAGTCTATGCTCTAAAACACTCTTTAAGCAAGGCAACTCTCATTAGTCCCTTTTGACAATGAGAAAATTGAAGCACAAAAAAGATGAAATGATTTGTCCAAAGTCACAGAGCTCACACATATCAGAACTAAGACTTAACAACTGGAAATATCAAATTGACTCTCTTTTTTTCATTGTTTTCACTTTGTTAAGTACCTAAGTCATGTTTCGTTTATCTCTGTGTTAAGTTTAGAAATGCAGTTTTCTTGCTAATCACTTGTTCTATTCTCATGTCAAGAACATCTGTTATGCTTGAAGGATGTAGGAGGACGCCAAAGAATTTGGCCCGTTATCTCTGCATCACTGGCTGCCCTTCAAGAAAGTCTGGTCAGTCACACTAGGACACTAAGTAGCCACACAGGGGGACACCATCAATGACCCTTCCATAGTGCCAAGATGGAAAGGGAGAATATTACTAGCCCAATTTCAAATTTACAGCCAACCATGTTGTTCCTCATGTATACGATGCTCCTGATTTTGTAACCAGTTGTATTGCTTTCCCCATCTATGATATTACCCTCTAGAGGCTCATTCTTTTGTCCATAAAAAGAACTTTTCAGTATTTTTATTCAGGGTTTTAGTTATCTAAAGGGGTTTAAAGTTTTTATTGTCAAATTCACTTTTGCTATTAGTTGATTGTACTGAGGGCTCTGTACCTCAGTTTACCTTACTTCCATCACAACAGACTCAAAGTCATCTATCTATGCTTCAAGACCACAAATCTTTTCATAAAATCAAGTTAGATAGACTAAGCAAACAAAGTATTTGGTCAGACTTCCACGCACAAAAAACCCTCCAAATTACCTTTCTAGTTCTTGTGCACGGATGACACAATTGTCTTAGTGAATTACAGGTGAATTAGAGAACATGAAGCCATTTTTGAAATGGGAAATGCCTAATCTCAAAATCTAGACCTTATTTATCTATTCAGCAAATATCGATAAAGCCTTTAGTCTGGGAAGACACTGCAAAAGGTGCTATGAGAGATCCAAAAATGAACAAGAAATAATCCCCACTTCAGGAAACTCCACATGAAGTTGGGGAGATAAGACATGCACACAATGGAGGGATAAAGGTAGAAAGTCTCCTAAGAGTGACAGAGTGCTAGGGGACCTCAGAGGAAGGATGTTACACCTGGGTGTCAAGAGGGGCTAACTAGAGCACCTTCTAAACACCCCTCTGGACACAGATTTCATTCACAATAATAATGATTATAATTCACATTGGTGATAACAGTTATAAAACACTTTCTTTACAATAACCCACAGGAAGCAGGGAGCACAAAGGCTATTATTCCCATTTGACAGTGAGAAAGCTTAGAAAGAGTCAAGTGATTTGCCCAAGGTCATAGGGCTGCTGCCCATCAGACTCCATGAATTTAAAGGCCAAAAATCTTTCCAACATAAATTTGTATCTAAATTTCATAGAGCTGTTTTACAAATTTACAGGTTAATATCGTAATGTACTATTTTCATAACTTGACAGCTTTCATCTATCACATCCTGGAATATTTTCATAAGCAAATGTATTAAGTAAAATTTTCATGCATCTTTTAAAAACTTGCCTTTAAAATGCAAAAAATCCCCTCCAAGTTTCACAAATTCCAGGCATAATCACTCTAAACAAAAGTTTAATCAAAATATTTTTGATTAAATCAGAGTATAAAGTATATACCTATAGATATTTTGTATGTATATTTTGTCTGTATGCATACACATCTATCAGTAGCTAAATGATATATAGATATAAACATGTCACATGATTTAATTGTGATAAATATGCTTTCATAATTACTTGAAGAACTACTATAAAAATGATCACTAGACTACAGTAGTGCATAAAATAGAAAGCTTTGGAAAATAAAGCAAATACAGAGGGTATCCCCAAAGTCTGAAGTTTAAGCAGCTGAAAACTGTGATAACCTTTGGAAAATACACTGTAGCTATGACAATTGGGTCATTTGAATGACAAATTATTGGCTGGAATCTGAAATATCACTACCACGTCCTTGTTTCTTAAATTGTAGTTTGGGGGAGGGAATGGTACGCAAGTGAATGGGTAGAGAAGATATTGGAAGGAATAAGAGAGACCTAAGAAGGGAGACTATAATTTCACAAACCTCCTCCTGGCAATCTTCTTGAAAAGAAAAAATATAATGAAATATTCTGGCCTCAGGGGCAAAAGAGTGATCAAAGAGTGATTCCATAATTGGGTGAGTTTTCCTCAGGCCATTTGGAGAGATCTGTCTGTCCATTGACTTACTATCCTTCCTGCCTTAAGGGATTCTCTTAAAAGACAACTGGCCAAGTAAAATTAGCTGACTCTTGGAGAACTGAGCAGATTATTATAACTTTCTTTTATTCAGAAGAGTTGGCTATCTATATTCAGTTCACACAACAGTACCAAACTGATCAGAAATGAAAACTAAGCATTTGTTTGTTAAAAGCACACAACATAGAGCTTTATCAACTGATATGAAAAGAAAATTAGGGTTGTGGGTCCATATGGAAATTATATAATCCAAAGGTCCTCCCACCTTTCATGTCCCCATAATTCTTGAGCTCACAGAGTACAAGAAAGAAAAGTATTTTGAAACCTATGACAATGACCCCCTTGTCACTTGAAATTCTAGAAGAGATATGAAAAAGGTGTAACAGTCAATGCCACCCCACTATTTCTTGTTATCATTGTTACACTTCTTAGATGTTACAGAATTCAAATAGCAATGGTCCTGAGACAGGTCACTATACTACCATTCAGCTGATATCGCTCAGCTGGAAAATGACTGAGTCGTGTTTGTTCATTTCTTTCTGTAATTGAACAAAAATACTAGAATATAAGCTCTTCTGTGGATTCACCAAGACTATCTTTAAGAAAGGTCCAGTAGTACACAGTAAACCTGATGGCTTCTTTTGTGTCTCTCTTTGGAAAGCTATTTGCTTCAAGTAGATTGCAGGTTACAAAGCATTCAGGAAAGCGACAATTTTCCTTAAGTACTGGGTCACGACCTTGACTGAGATAATAATATTCCAGTTCTAGAACAGTTTGCTGAATTCTAAAGACTCTTAGTGATGAGGGGCTCTATACTTAGAATCTGAGGTCTTTACAGCCATCCTCAAAAAGCTTTTGGTGTTTGTTCATTTTTGATTCCCTGACAAAAGATGATAGCTACCTGCTAATCAAAGAAACAATCAATAGTTTCATGAAAGGGAATGACAACAATGAGACAACACCAAAATTGATGGGATGTGGCCAAAGTAGTATTTAGAAGAAATTTTATTTCTATAGCTTCCTATATCAACAAAATGGAAAAAGAGCAAATCAATAAATTGAGCATGTATCTAAAAAGACTTGAAAAATAACAAATTAGAAATCCTTAATTAGGCACCAAATGGAAAATTCTGAAACTCTTCAATTCTTTTTTTTTATTACAGCTTTTCATTTTTTTTATTAAAGCTTTTTATTTTATACCCATAAGCATGGGTAATTTTTCAACATTGACCCTTGCAAAGCTTTTTGTTACAAATATTCCCTCCTTCCCTCCACCCCATCCCCAAGATGGCAGGTAGTCTAATATATGTTAATTATGTTAAAATACACAACAAATCAAATATATGTATACATAGTTATACAGTTATCTTGCTGTACAAGAGAAATCAGATCTACAAGGAAAAAACTGAGAAGGAAAACAAAATGCAAGCAAACATCAACAGAGAGCATGAAAATAAAGCTTTTCATTTTCAACATATATGCACAGATAATTTTTCAACATGGACCCTTGCATAGCCTTGTGTTTCAGATTTTCCCTCCTTCCTCCCAACCTCTCCCCTAGATGGCAAGCAATCTAATATATGTTATACATGTCAAAATATATGTTAAATCCAATATGTGTAAACATATTTGTACAATTCTCTTTTTGCACAAGAAAAATCAGATCAAAAAGGAAAGAAAAAGAGCAAGAAACAAAATACAAGTGAACAGGATCAAAAAGAGTCAGAATGTTATGTGGTGATCCACATTCAGTTCTCACAGTCTTCTCTCTGGGGTAGATGGCTCTCTTTGTCACAAGATCATTGGAACTGGCATCAGTCATCTCATTGCTGGAAAAAGTCATATTCCTCAGAATTAATTGCCATATAATATAGATATTGCCATGTACAATGATCCTGCTCATTTCACATTGCATCAGTTCATGTAAATCTCTCCAGGCCTCTCTAAAATCAACCTCCTGACAATTTCTTATACAACACTAATATTCTGTAACATTCATATACCATAATTTATTCAGCCATTCTCCAGTTGATGGGAATCCACTCACTTTTCAGTTTCTTGCCACTACAAAAAGGGCTGCCACAAACAGTTTTGCACAAATAGGTTCCCTTCCCTCTTTAAGATCTCTTTGGGATACATGCCCACTAGAAACACTGCTGGATCAAAGGGTATGTGCAGTTTGATAAATCTGTGGGCAGAGGTCCACACTACTCTCCAGAATGGCTGGATCCATTTACAGTTCTACCAACAAGATTTCTGTGTCCCAGTTTTCCCACAATTTCTCTAAAATTCATCATTGTCTGTTCCTGTCATCTTAGCCAGTCTGAGAGGTGTATAGTAGGATCTCAGAGCAGTCCTAATTTGCAGGAAATTCTGAAACTCAAACTTAAGATTAATAGGATTAAAAGTTTTTTTTTAATCAGATAATAAAACTAGAAGCTCATTTTATGAAAAAAAAATAAGTCATTGGTTAATTGACTAGAAAAAAGAAAGTAGAAAACCAACTATCCAATATCAAAAATGAAAAGGGTAAAATTATCACCCCTAAAGAAGAAATTAAAGCAATAATTAGGAAATATTTTGCCAAATTATGTCAATACATTTGAGCAAAATGATTAATATTTATGAAAGTATGAATTACCCAGATTAGGGTTAGGGTTAGTATGAATTACCCAGATTAACAGATCAGGAAATAGAAAGTCTAAATAGCCCCACTTAGAAAAACAAATTGAACAAGCCATTAATGAATTCCTTGGGAAAAGATTCCCAGGGCCAGATGGGTTCCCAAGTGAATTCTACCAAATACTTAAAGAATAATTATTTTCAATACTACCTAAATTATTTGGGAAAGTAGGCAAAAAAAGGAGTCCTAACAAACTTCTTCTAAGACACAAATGTTGCACTGATGCCTAAACCAAGGAGAGCTAAGATAGAGAAAGGGAATAGTAGACTAATTTTTTTAGTGAATGTTGATACAAAAATTTTGGATAAAATTCTAGCAAAGCAGTGATCAAAATATATCCCAAGATTTATGTAGTATGACCAGGTGGAATTTACATCAGAAATGCAGAGTTGCTCCTTTAGTAGGGGAACTACCAACATAATAGGCCACATCAATAACAAAACCAATACAAATCATATGATTTTCTCAAAAGATGCAGAAAAAGTTTTTGAAATATATAGCATCCATTTCTGTTACAAACACTGGAGAGCCTAGGAATAATGGGAACATTCCTTAAAATGATAAGCAGTATCCACCTCAAACCATGAGCAAGCATGATCTGCAAAAGGGAAAAATTAGAATCCTTCCCCATAAGATCAGGGTTGAAGGTTGTCCATTGTCATCACTATTATTCAATAGAGTATTAGGAAATTTTGCAAAAGCAATAAGAGAAGTCAAAGAAATCAAAGGAATTGCAGTAAGCAATGAGGAAATAAAATCATCGTTATTTGAATACGATACAATATTACACAGAGAGGATCCTAGAGTGTCAATTTTTAAAAATTACTTGAAATAATCATCAATTTTAGCAAAATAGCAGGATATGAGATAAAATTACATAAATCATCAGAATTTCTGTAGGTAACCACCAAGCCTAACATGAAGTAATAGAAAGAGAAATGCTATTTAAAATAACTGTAAACAATATAATATAAGGGATAGACATTTGCTAATACAAACTCAGGACATATAAGAACATAATTACAATACACTGTTCACACAAAATTAGATCCAAACAATTGAAAAGACATCAATTATTCATGGGGAAACATAGCCAATATTATTAAAAAAAAAAAACTATGCTGCCTAAACTAATTTACTTTTTCAGTACCATAACAATCATGCTACCCAAAATTATCTGATAGAGGTAAAAAAAAA
>JAJPUD010028567.1:589-14587 GCA_023553655.1 Myrmecobius fasciatus
TTAAAAAAGCTAGAAAAAGACCAAATTAAAAACCTTCAATTAAATACTAAATTGGAAATTCGGAAAATTAAAGGGCAGATCAATAAAATTGAAAATAAGAAAACTATTGAATTAATAAATAAAAGTAAGAGTTGGTTTTATGAAGAAACCAACAAAATAGATAAGCCTTTAGTTAATTTGATTAGAAAAAGGAAAGAGGAAAATCAAATTATTAGTCTTAAAAATGATAAGGGAGAACTTTCCTCCAATGAAGAGGAAATTAGAGTAATAATTAGGAGTTTCTTTGCCCAACTTTATGCCAATAAATTTGATAATGTAAATGAAATGGAGGAATATGTACAAAAATATAGATTGCCCAGGTTAATAGAAGAGGAAATAAATTATTTAAATAGCCCTGTTTCGAAAAAAGAAATAGAACAAGCTATTAATCAACTCCCTAAGAAAAAATCTCCAGGGCCAGATGGATTTACATGTGAATTTTACCAAACATTCAAAGAACAATTAATCCCAATATTATACAAACTATTTGAAAAAATAGGGAAAGAAGGTGTACTTCCAAATTCCTTCTATAACACAGATATGGTGTTGATAGCTAAACCAGGTAGGGAGAAAATAGAGAAAGAAAACTATAGACCCATTTCCCTAATGAATATTGATGCAAAAATTTTAAATAAGATTTTAGCAACAAGATTACAGAGAGTCATCCCCAGGATAATACACCATGACCAAGTAGGATTTATACCAGGAATGCAGGGCTGGTTCAATATTAGGAAAACTATTAGCATAATCAATTACATTAATAACCAAATTAATAAAAAACATATGGTTATCTCCATAGATGCAGAAAAAGCCTTTGATAAAATCCAACACCCATTCCTATTAAAAACACTGGAGAGTATAGGAATAAATGGACTTTTCCTTAAAATGATTAGTAGTATCTACTTAAAACCTTCAGCAAGCATCATATGTAATGGAGTCAAACTAGAACCATTCCCAATAAGATCAGGAGTGAAACAAGGCTGCCCACTGTCACCATTATTATTTAATATTGTCTTAGAAATGTTAGCTTTGGCAGTAAGAGAAGAAAAAGGGATTAAAGGAATTAGAGTAGGTAATGAGGAAACCAAATTATCACTCTTTGCAGATGACATGATGATATACGTAGAGAACCCTAAATACTCAACTAAAAAACCACTAGAAACAATTCACAACTTAGGAAAGTTGCAGGATACAAAATAAATCCACATAAATCATCAGAATTTTTATATATTACCAATAAAGTTCAGCAGCAAGAGATACAAAAAGAAATTCCATTCAAAATAACTGTTGATAGATATGTGGGAATTTATCTGCCAAGGGATAGTCAGGAACTATATGAACTAAACTACAAAACACTTTCCACACAAATAAAATCAGACCTAGTCAATTGGAAAAACTTAAAATGCTCATGGGTAGGCAGAGCGAATATAATAAAAATGACAATACTACCCAAACTAATTCACTTATTTAGTGCCATACCAATCAATCTCCCAAGAAATTATCTTACAGATCTAGAAAAAATAGTAGCAAAGTTCATTTGGAAAAACAAAAGGTCAAGAATTTCAAGGGGATTAATGAAAAAAAGGCTGACGATGGTGGACTTACTGTACCAGATCTAAAACTATATTACAAAGCAGCGATCATCAAAACCATTTGGTACTGGCTAAGAAATAGAGTAGTCGATCAGTGGAATAGGATAGAATCACAAGACAAACTAGGCAATAATTATAGCAATTTAGTCTTTAATAAACCGAAGGACCCCAGCTTTTGGGATATGTATTCACTATTTGACAAAAACTGCTGGGAAAACTGGAAACTAGTGTGGAAGAAATTAGGGCTTGACCCACATCTAACACCACATACCAAGATAAGATCTAAATGGGTTCATGATCTGGATATAAAGAGTTATACTATAAGTAAATTAGAGGAATGTAATATAGTATACCTCTCAGACCTATGGAGATGGAATAAATTTATGTCCAAAGAAGAACTGGAACTCTTAATTGAAAACCAGATAGATAACTTTGACTATATTAAATTAAAAAATTTTTGTACAAACAGAATCAATGCAGACAAGATTAGGAGGGAAGCAATAAATTGGGAAATCATCTTTACATTTAAGGGTTCTGATAAAGGTCTCATCTCTAAAATATATAGAGAATTGTCTCATATTTATAAAAATTCAAGCCATTCTCCAATCAATAAATGGTCAAAGGATATGAACAGACAATTTTCAGAGTATGAAATTAAAACTATTTATGGTCATATGAAAAGGTGCTCCAAATAACTATTGATCAGAGAAATGCAAATCAAGAAAACCCTGGGGTACCACTTCACACCTGTCAGATTGGCTAAAATGACAGGAAAAGTTAATGATGAATGTTGGAGGGGATGTGGGAGGGCTGGGACACTGATGCATTGTTGGTGGAGCTGTGAACGGATACAGCCATTCTGGAGAACAATTTGGAGCTACGCTCAAAAAGTTATCAACCTGTGCATACCCTTGGACCCAGCAGCATTTCTATTGGGCTTATATCCGAAAGAAATCATAAAGGAAGGAAAAGGCCCCACATGTGCAAGAATGTTTTTGCCAGCCTTTTTTGTAGTGGCTAGAAACTGGAAATTTAATAGATGCCCTTCAATTGGAGAATGGCTGAATAAATTATGGCATATGAATATTATGGAATATTATTGTTCTGTAAGAAATGACCAGCAAGATGATTTCAGAGAGGCTTGGAGAGACTTACATGAACTGATGCTGAGTGAAACGAGCAGAACCAGGAGATCATTATACACGGCAACAACAGTACTATATGACGATCAATTCTGATGGACATGGCTCTCTTCAACAATGAAATGTTTCAAACCACCTCCAATTGTTCAGTGAAGAAAGCCATATACACCCAGAGAGAGGGATGCAAAATCTGGACCACAACATAACATTCTCATACTCCTTGATTGATGTTTGCTTACATTGTGTTTCCTTTATCTGATATATCTTTTGTGTAGATAAGATTTTTCTTGCACAACAATGATGTTTGGAAATATGTATACATATATTCGATTTGCCAATATTTTAACATAATTAACATGTAGTGGATATCCTGCCATCTAGGGGAGGCGTGGAGAGTTGGGGGGAAAAATTTGTAACAGAAAGCTATGTAAGGGTTATTGTTGAAGAATTACCCACACATATGTTATGCAAATAAAATAAAAAAAAGAATTGTATCAAATTCATAAGAATACAAGTCATTTCCCAATTGAAAAATGGTCAGAGGATATGAACAATTTTCAGATAATGAAATTAAAGCCATCTATAGTCATATAAAAAAATGCTTCAAATCACTATTGATCTGAGAAATGTAAATTAAAACAACTCTAAGATATCACTTCATACCTCTCAGACTAGCTAAAATGAGAAGAAAAGGTAATGATAAATGTTGAATCAGATTGGGAAAACTGGTACACTAATGCATTGTTGGTGGTTTTGTGAAATGATCCAACCATTTTGAAGAGCAATTTAGAACTATGCAATTTAAGGCTATAAATATGTGCATACCCTTTGACCTAGGAGTGTCATTACGGACATTATGATTTCCCAAGGAAATCATCAAACATAAAACATGCGCAAAATGTTTATAGCAGTTCTTTTTGTGGTAGTAAAAAGTTGGAAAATGAATAGATGTCCATCAGTTGGGGAATGGCTGAACAAGTTGCGGTATGTGAAGATAATGGAATATTATTGTTCTATAAAAAATGATGAACAAGCTGATTTTAGAAAGGCCTGGGAAGATTTACATGAATTGATGGTGAGCAAAATGAACAGAACCAGGAATAAATTTTACACAATACCAGCAAAAAAAAAAAAAAAGAATTACCCACACATATGTTATGCAAATAAAATTTAAAAAAATGGAATCACTGGGGTCCAGTGAACTTGAATTATCTGCTATTTGCTTATTGGTAGCTTTATATATTTTTCTTTAATATTTACAGTGTCAGCCTAGGATTGTTGTTATATGCTGCTAGTACTATTCTTTTATATGTAGGAAATTTCTTATTTATTATATTCACAGTACTATATACACAGTTAAGTGTATAGATGTAGGATCCTACTCAGTTTTGATACAACCACAATAGGATTTTGGAAGAAGAAGGAAGCTAACAAATATATGAAACAAAATCTTTGGGAATTAAAGTGTGAACACTCATATAGGCAAATGTTACTGTTTTGAAGAATTAGGATATGGCATTAATCCAAGCGATTTAACATTATTATACAATTACAACAAAGTATATTTTTTAAATGGTCAATGACAAAAACAGAAGTTGCTGTTTAAATTTCAATACATTAAAAAAGCTCTGATTTTTCTTTCTACAGTGATATGTTTATTAAAAGTGCAATTAAGCTAATATATAATATTCTGAAGAGAGAATTGAGTCACTTTGCTCTCATAGAATCATAGATTGAAGGAACCTTGAAGTCCATTTATTCCAGTCCTTTTCATTTAACAACTGTGGAGCCAGAGGCCAAAAGAGATTAAATGACTTGCTTAAAGTCCCAAATAGATATGACAGATTCAAAAAGTAACTTAGATCATTTTTTAAAAAAGGGGGGGTTGGTGGTGAAAGAAGTTTAAATGAGATTTATGGTAAGGCTTTTGATTTGTTTGTTTTGATACAATCTTGACATTCTGTCAGTGGCTGTCAACCACTGGTAACAGTAAAACTGTGGTGAACTCTCAAAGTGTTGCTCTTCTGTACAAGAAGCAATGGATTCTACAATGCTGGAACAATTTCCCACTTTGGTAATCACTCTAGAATAAGCTTTAGCTCAATACTGGATAGATTGAATAATCCATGCAACTCTCTTAGAATTCTACTAGGGCAACTTCATTGGACACAAATTCAGTCAATTCTGATGAAGAGCCTATTGTAAAGCATAATGGCATTCATTATACTCCACCCAGAAAGCCCTTTATTTACTCAGTGAATTTTTAGTGAGTTGGGGTTATCAGTAGTCACTGTTGGTAAGTGTATTTTGATTTATGGGACTTAAATTCTGTCAGAGCAAGATTTCCATCAAGTCTTATTTACTGACTTATTTACAAGACTTATTTACTGTCCAGCATGACAAGCTCACATAAAAGAAGGTACTCTACTCTCTGAGTAATGCAGAATTTCAGGAACTCAAACGAAATGTGAGATGTGCAAATATAGAGAAATCTCCACTCCAAATGTTCATATGAACTATTTGTGCCCAACCTGAGGTAGATCCTTCTAAGCTCATCTTATTCTGATCAGCCACATTCAGACCCACTTTATTTTGATCCCAATGTAGTGATGTCATTTTGGTCCTCTTCCAGAATGAAGGATAACAACTAACCAACCTGTCTAACATTAGTACATCGCCTCCTGTATACATTGTACCATCTTTCTTGATAGAATTCAAGTTTTTTTTGATGGCAAGAATTTCTGTTTTGTGTCTTTTTGCCCTCAGCTCCAAGTACAAGCCATAGTAGGGGCTTAATAAATACTTGAAACAATTAATACATTATCAGACTCAAATGATCCATAGAGGCCTGAGTCAGTCTCTAATAATAAGCAAGGTGCTCAGGAAGGTGATAGTGTGTGAACCTAAGAGATATAATTTATGAAATAACTCTTGGTGGTCTTAAAAGTTTTTAGTTTATAGTTAAGGAATAGTTTTCTTTCCAATGAGAAAGCCCACACTTTCATATAGGACATAATAAGTCCTATTAGTTGAAAGGACAGAGAATATAAAAAAAAAATTGTCTTTTTTCCCTTTGGGGATTCTGAGATTAGAGTTTAAGTAACATTCAAATATACTTCTGTGTGTTTGGAAGAAAGAAAGAAATATGAATTCATAAGAGTATTAGGACAAATCTCTGTATTTTAATTGGAAATGAAACTCTCATTTGTTCACATGGCTCAAAACCTTTGCGTTTTTTTTTTTAATATTTTCATGTTTTCCCCTTCCCATGGAGATTATGCTTGTTTACCTCACTATGAACTGGTTATTGAGATAAAGAACAGGAGAGCAGGAGAGAAAGGAGACTGTTGGTGCTTACTAATGCTAATCTAAAAGCTACTGGCTGGGTGCCAGGAGCATTTGTACAGCATTAGGTGAATGGTGAAGTATGGCAGCATGCATAAACGAAGATCAACAAAACACATTTTGCAATTTCTGATACACTTCCTATCATCTCCTAGCAATGCTTGTATGACTATAAATTGAAAACAACGTGCTTTGCAAACAGATCCCAAGAGGAAGGCAGTCAATCCATGCTTTATGTTGGGCATTTTAAATGGTACTTTTACCCATGATGCCATTAAAAAATTATCCATTCAACTTCCAATGAGCATGTATTCTTTTTTTTCTTTTTTTTTATACAGAGAGAAAAGTTCATTAAACTACTGGATCAACTGCACAACTCTTTGAGGATTGATTTATCAAAGTACAGGGTATGTTCACAAATATCTTCCTAAGAAGAAAATATAAAATTTGTCAAAATGGCTGTTTGTCATATTACAGAGCAATAATTTATAGAATAGAATCTTAATTCTCATGTTCATTTTAGGATTCCCCTCCCAAAGTTAGAAGCACTTTCTCTCTCTCTCTCTCTCTCTCTCTCTCTCTCTCTCTCTCTCTCTCTCTCTCTCTCTCTTCTCTCTCTCTCTCTCTCTCTCTCTCTTCTCTCTCTCTCTCTCTCTCTGTCTCTCTTTTAAATCAGAGATTTGTTTTATTTGTTTAATATATAACCGCAAGTTATAAGGTACAAAAATAATGCTGGTCTACATTCATAGGAGGACTTTCCTCCTATGAGGGCTCCAAAAGCCAATGAAATCACAGATCTAGTTCCCCATAAATTTAGCTGGTCTACTATTTTTCTTCTTATGTTTTTCCACTTCCAAAACAATTCTGTCAGGTACCCAGAGGCTTCACAAGGGTTGTCTCAGTGGCTTTGCCATCTCTGACTGAAAGTTTCCATGATGCTCTCTCCTGAGCTAGATTGTAGCTATGTCCCCTACTTCATGCCCCCTAATACACTTGCCTTATTGAACGTGCCTTCAGTGCTAGATTCTATAAAGTAACAGTTAGAAAATATTGTAAGCTATTCAGTGATAATAAAGGAAGACTAGAAGAAACACAGAAATCTCCAAATTTCTAGTGATATAAATAATTTAATAATAACAACAGCAACCAAGGCTATTTATACCACAGTGGATGCTGGGCTTGCAGTCTTCTCTAGCCATTGAAAAACCTATAGTGCCATTCTGGAAATTGTGCCTTAAAAGAAATAATTCTAAATGAACCCCTCACTCTTACTCCTTCCTGGAAGTAGAATGTAAAATGTAAACTGAATTGCACAATGAAAAAAATCTTTGCATTTCATCCCAAAGATTTACTCAGCACATTTGGCATTTCTCAGATTATGTTTTTTTTAAATATCTATGAGAATTGAGAAAATTATAAGTGAAGGTTAAAAATAACCTCCTTTTCTGAATTATCATAAGTATAATCTATTATGTTTGGTTTATATTGTTTCATGTTTTAATTGTTTCCTTGTAATATTTGATATGATTTATAGTGAAATATAAAATCTCTGAGAATAGGGTGGATGCAGGGGGATAGAATTTTTTCTGTCATTGTTGGCCATAGTTGATTCATGATTACTAAGAATTTTGGAGAATTACAATTTACATTTATAAAGGGAGTACCCACACTTTTTCAATCTAGAAACAAAGATTTAGAGCTAGAAGAAATTATAAAAGTCATCTTATCTAATTATTTCATTTTACAGATAAGAAAAATGTAACCCAAGGAAATTATGTGACTTATCTAAGGTCACACAGATAGGAAGTGGCAAAATCAAAACGAGAACTGAAGTCTTTTGATTCCAAATCCATCTCTCTTTATCAAGAGGAGCACGATAATAATGAATCCTTTTGAAGTGTTTTTCCCCTTAAATTAAAGTAGCACATAAAGACTGAAAAATTTAATCAATAAACTTTTTTAATCTTAATAGCTCAATGTCTTTTTAAAATACATATTTCAAATTCATACTTTCCTTTTAAAAAAAGTTTCTCTTTCCTTAGAGTTTGATACTGATAACTTTACCCTGTATGTTTCTCCTTTTCTCTAATTAACTAGGACAACTTTCCTGCTAGCAATTCAGAAAGACTTCAAGATCTCAAATCAACTGTTGACCTACTAACAAGCATCACCTTTTTTCGAATGAAGGTATCTCATTTTATTTCTGTCATTGTTTTGGTGAGAAATAAAACACATTTACTCTTTCAGGAAAAGTCATGTTTTACTGTCTGTTTCTGATCCCACACAATTCACCTCAGTGATTAAGTTGCCAGTTTCTGTCTTAACTTGATGAATCGCCTAAAAAGTTTGATTTGAGGAAGTAAATGTCCTGGCCACTTATAGCCTTCTGATATATTCAGCCTGACTTAGTTTTAAATTAAGTCCATCTTGAACAAAGCTCTTTGAAAAATCTAAGCAGATATGAATCTTCTGAGCAAGAATTTAAAGTTGAATTGCAATTCTTTCCTTATATTTGTTGGACTCAAAAGGCATCATTAACTCATTCACCAGAGAGAGAGCAGCTCCTCCAATTTCAACCCGTGTTCTTCAATACTTAGACCACGTTCCTTATCATTTTTCACACTAACCACGGCAAAATCTGGTGTCAGCTGTATATAAATGAAATAGTACAATCTCCGTATCCAAAGGACTTGCTTTCTATTTGACAGTATTTTTGTTCTTAATGTACTCTGAAGTTTTACTTTTAGGATTTTACCTCCTTATCTTACTCTACCTTGCCAGTAATTACTTGACATGGTGATGATTTTGGTGATGATTCAGGTCGTGCAATGCCTCAAAAAGAATCTTTTTTTAATACCTTTTTATTTTTCAAAATGCATGCAACACTAAAATAGTTTTCAACATCCACCCTTGCAAAGCCTTGTATTCCAAATTTTTCTCCCTCCCTCCTCACTTCTCACCTTAGACAGCCATTAATCCAATATAATTAGAATATGAGCAGTTCTTCTAAACATTTCTACATTTATCGTGCTGTACAAGAAAAATCAGATCAAAATGGAAAAAAAATAAGAAATAAAAAGCAATTCAACAAGAAGACAAAATAATTGAAAATACTAGATTATGATATACATTAAGTCTCCACAGTTTTCTCTTTGGATGAGAATGACACTTTCCATCACAAGTCTATTGGAATTGCCTTAAATCTCCTCATTGTTGAAAAGAGCCAAGTCTATCACAATTGACCATCACATAATCTTGTTACTGTGCACAAGGTTCTCTTGATTCTACTCAGCATCTACTCTACTTCACTTAGCATCAGTTTATATAATTATTTCCATACTAAAAAGAATTTTTTAAAATGATCACAGATTTTCAAGGACATATTTTTAAAAATGTTGGTTCTTGATCAATATCATACTAATTCTACTGCTTACTCTGGATGATACTGTAAAAGTTTTTTTTTCTTTCTGTTTATTAAGATCTTATATTAACCAGAAAAATTATAAATTACTATGGAGGTAAAAAATTACAAAGTTCTTAAAAAGTTGAGTAAAAACTTTTTAGGGGATGGAGCCAAGACAGTGAGTGAAGTTAGGAAGCTGCTCAAGCTCTCTGAGTTTTCCTGGAAACCAAGCCTTTAAACACAGTCTGATGGAATGAAACCACTCTCCAGTCCAAGACAGATTGGAAAAACTTCAAGAAAGGTCAGTCTCACTGGGGTGAAAAGAGTGTTCAGCCTAGCTTAGACAGAGTCTGGGAAAGCCAGTGAGAGGATCTTAATCACAAACAAATCAGCAATTAAAACCTTCGGTCCCAGCTCAGTAGAGGATCAGATCAGTGGGATAGCCTTCAGTTCTAGCTCAGAAGGCAAATTCTGGTAAAACAGTCTGTTTCCTGAAAAGAAAAGGCCAAGCTAGTCCCTGCAGACACAAGGGGCCCCTGTGCTCAAAGCCAAGGCTTAGAGCTGCACAGAAAGCTTGTAATAGTACTTTACCTCAGGAGAAGAGCTTGACTATAAAAAATTTAAAAACATGAAATACTAAAAGAAAAGGAAAGAAAATGAGCAAGAAACAGACAAGAATCTTGACCACACAAAACTACTATGGTGAGAGAACAGACCAAAACACTAACCCAGACAAGGACAAAATCCCCACAGAGTAAATCTCAAAGAATGATATGAATCGGTCTCAAGCCCCAAAAGAATTCTTGGAAGTGCTCGTGAAAAATGTAAAAATGCAAATAAGAGAGGTAGAATAAAAAATGAGAAAAGAAATGAGAGATATGCAAAGAGAGAGTCAACAGCTTCGAAAAAAAGAAGGCAATTCTGTGGCAGTGGCCAAGTGCAAAAAAATCCACTGGGGGGAAAAAATCTTCAAAAGTTGAATTAATCGGGTGGAGCCATGGTGGCGGAGATCAGACAGGAGTCTCTGTAACCTCCTCTAACCTTCCCTCAAACCAACAACATATGAAGCCTCTAGACTGATTTTGAAGCAAAAAAATCCACAATATCTATAGGACAACACAATTCTAGAAGAAGATACTCTGGAAGAACCTCAAAACACGTCTGTTTTAATGGGGCAGTGGGTGGCCTACTGAACCCAGACTGCAGCACAGGGAGACTGGGGCAGGGAGCTGGAGCAGGGAGCTGGAACAGGAGTCAGAACAGGAGTGGGAGCGTTGTGCTTTTCACACACCTGGGAGTCTTCTGCGAGCCTCTTGGAACAATTTGTCCTGATTGTGGGCAGGTGGTTTGGAGGGTCTGCCTTTTGAGGGGGATAGATTGTGAACCACTGGACCCCTGATGAGCATCGTAACTAGCTGCCATTACACAGCACCTTAATGCAATCAATCAAACAACAGGTCTGATAAGCACCAGAAATAATTCAATCAGCGGAGCTGCCCAGCCCTGACATAATTCAATCAGCAGAACTGCCCAGTTCCTGAAATAACTCAATCAGCAGAACTGCCCCAGGGCAAATTAAAGCAGCTGTCCCACCTTTGCCCTAAACAGACCTCACACCTTTACAAAAAATGAATAAAAAACCAAAAAGAGCTCTCACCATAGACAACTTTTATGGAGAGAGGGAAGAACAGACCTCAAATCCTGAGGCCCCTAAAGGTAAAGCAACTCCAGAAAAAGCCCCAAAGAGAGACATAAATTGGTCTCCATGTCACAAGGCTTTCTTTGAAGATTGCATAAAAAATCTTAAAAGAGAGTTAGAAGAAACATGGGGAAACGAAATAAGATCACTGCAAAATAAAATAGAAAAAATGGAAAAAGAATGCAATGAACAAAAAAATGTAATTGGTCAATTGCAAAAGGAACTAAAAACAGTAACTGAAGAAAATAAGACATTAAAAATTAGAATCGAACAATTGGAAATTAATGACTCATCAAGACTTCAAGAATCAGTTGAACAAAAACGAAAAAATGAAAAGATAGAGAAAAACATGAAATATCTCCTAGGAAAAACAACTGACCTGGAAAATAGATCTAGGAGAGACAATATAAGGATTATAGGGCTTCCTGAAAGCCATGATGAAAAAAAGAACCTGGACACTATATTCCAGGAAATCATAAAAGAAAACTGCCCTGATATTTTACACCCAGAAGGCAAAATACTCCTTGAAACAATCCACCGATCACCTCCTGAAAGAAACCCAAAAATTAAGTCCCCCAGAAATATCGTGGCTAAATTCCAGAACTATCATACCAAGGAAAAGATATTACAAGAAGCCAGAAAGAAACAATTTAAATATTGGAGAGCCACAATTAGGATCACACAGGACCTAGTAGCTTCTACTTTGAAGGATCGAAGGGCCTGGAATCAGATATTCCGAAGGGCAAAGGAACTTGGATTACAGCCAAGAATAAGTTACCCAGCTAGAATGAGCATTATCTTCCAGGGAAGAAGATGGTCTTTCAATGATATAGGAGAATTTCACCTATTTCTACTGAAAAGACCAGAACTGAACAAAAAATTTGATCTACAAACACAGAACACAAGAGAAACATAAAAAGGTAACAAGAAAAAATAACTCTTGAAAGCTATATTTATGTTATAGATACTTATAGAATGAGGGTTGATTTTATGAATTGATTATTACATTATGAATATGATATGATTACTGTGATTTTATGATTATTATCATATGATTACTGTGATTTTATGATTATTATGATATGTTTATTGTGATTTTATGAATCTTATGATATGATAAACTGAAAAAGAAATTAGAGGTAGAAAAGGGATAACACTGGAAGAAGAGGAAAAGGAGGTAAAATAAGGGAAATTACATCACATGTAGAGGCAAAGAAAACCTATAATGATTGAGGGGAGAAAAGGGAGGGGAATGAGAATTGGGTTAATCTCCATCTCATCAGATTTGGCTCAGAGGGAATAATAGCCGTACTTAAAACGGAAACTGGCAGGACCGTGGGCAACCGGGGGGTGGGGGGGGCTCTAAAGGGGAAGGATTGTTTGAGGGAAGTGGTTTTCAAAAGCAAAATAGTAGGGAGGAGGGAAAGGGGATAAGAAAGAGAAAAGCATAAGCTAGGGTAAATAAGATGACAGGAAATATAGAATTAGTTATTTTAACTGTGAATGTGAATGGAATGAACTCTCCCTTAAAGCAGAAGCAGATAGCAGAGTGGATTAAAAACCAGAATCCAACAATATGTTGTATACAAGAAACACATCTAAAACATAGAGATACATACAGGGTGAAGGTAAAAGGCTGGAGCAGAATCTATTATGCTTCAGGTGAACAAAAAAAAGCAGGGGTAGCAATCCTGATCTCAGACCAAGTAAAAGCAAAGATAGACTTAATTAAAAGAGACAAAGAAGGAAATTATATCTTCCTAAAGGGTACCATAGATGATGAAGCAATATCAATACTAAACATATATGCACCAAGTGGTATAGCATGGAAATTCCTAGAGGAAAAGTTCAGACAGATGCAAGAAGAAATAGACAGTCAAACTATAATAGTGGGGGATCTCAACCTCCCTCTCTCAGAACTTGATAAATCAAACCACAAAATAAATAAGAAAGAAGTTAAGGAGGTAAACAAAATGTTAGAAAAGTTAGGTATGATAGATCTTTGGAGGAAATTAAATGGAGACAGAAAGGAGTTTACTTTTTTCTCAGCAGTCCATGGAACTTATACAAAAATTGACCATGTGCTAGGACACAAAAACCTCAAAATCAAATGCAGGAAGGCAGAAATAATAAATGCATTTTTTTTCAGATCATGACGGAATAAAAATCACATGCAATATAAGGCCAGGAGAAAATAGACCAAAAACCAATTGGAAACTAAATAATTTTATCCTAAAGAATGAATGGGTGAAACAGCAAATTACAGACACAATTACTAATTTCATTCAAGAGAATGACAATAATGAGACCACATACCAAAATTTGTGGGATACAACCAAAGCGGTAATAAGGGGAAATTTTATATCTCTAGATGCTTATTTGCATAAAATAGAAAAAGAGAAAATCAATGAATTGGGCTTGCAACTAAAAAAGCTAGAGAAAGAACAAATTAAAAACCCCCAATCAAATACCAAACTTGAAATCCTAAAAATAAAAGGAGAGATTACTAAATTGAAAGTAAAAAAACTATTGAATTAATAAATAAAACTAAAAGTTGGTTTTATGAAAAAACCAACAAAATAGATAAACCTCTAGTTAATTTAATTAGAAAAAGGAAAGAGGAAAATCAAATTGTTAGTCTCAAAAATGAAAAGGGAGAACTTTCCACCAATGAAGAGGAAATTAGAGCAATAATCAGGAGCTACTTTGCCCAACTGTATGCCAATAAATTTGATAACCTAAGTGAAATGGAGGAATATCTACAAAAATATAGATTGC